>LUCH01002079.1:37923-48464 GCA_013368495.1 Paragonimus heterotremus
CATGCCTGTTCACAGCATGCTTTCATAGCGTCGGCGATTTGTTCCCAGTGTTCGTTAGGATCCTTCATCTGACTCGAACTGGGCAACTTCTACACCAACGCCTCTTGATAAGCGCTCTTCATACTCTCATTGCTCGAATGCCAGTTAAGTATTTTGCATTTACGAGCATGTCTTTTGGGCAAATGATAAAACAAAACGGGCACGCACAACAGCATGGTCCGAGTCCAGGTGGTTGCTCTAAAAGGCACGACAGTCCTTAACAGAGTGGCGCCACCTGTAACTAACTGCTATACGATCTAACTGTGTCCACGGTTAGAAAGCACACGGAGGTCTCCAGGTAATACAGTGCTTCTTCCTGTGTTGGAATGCGGTGCTCGAAATATACAGACCATGGGATGCGCACAACTGCAGCAGTCTTTCGCCATTATCAGTTCGTTGAGCCCGGACAACTAGCATACCTCCTAGCCGCTTCTCATCCGAAGAAAGATGACCGATAGTCGAGACCTGATTAACCTTCCAGTAGTGAGGGAATGTTACTGGAACATGCCACATGTGGTGGAACATCAGTGCACATCTGCGATGTAGAAACACAAAAGTGGTCGTCGAGGTAGGTTGTAACATTGTCGCAGTGACAAAAAATGTCAGTTACTCAAATGTGAAGGTGACGCGAGTAGCTTTTTCGATACGAAGAGTGTCGTTCATCCCCAGTTGGTTTCACGCGGTCACACAACCAATATATTGATACTTAAACATCATGAAACAGTAAATGAGGCAGCAGGAAAGAAAGAGGCGTGAGTAAACAATACATGAATGCTGCAATATCGATGATTTTCTATCGAAGTACGAGACAATCACATTCGAAAAGTTGCCTTATACTGTGGAGATATCCTGTGCGTTTATTTTATACTCCAAGCTGAGATCCATTCTAAAGGCTTGCAACCATAAGAAACTTTTCCAGAAGAGCTGCGTGGCATCCCTGGAAATGCACTTGATAGATGGAGAGAGAGAGATAAAGTGATGTTCCGACGATGGAGGAAGTATTCTGAAGGAGATAAATCTGAATAGGTTGCAAGAAAATAAACGGTTTCTTACTGCACAGAGTATTTGGATGAACTGGTAATTGGAGACCTGCGACTACACGGAAATAAACACTTCAATCTTGAGATAAAACATGACTGTGGCCATCTTTGTATATAACGGAGAGCAACAACAGGACAGCGCGTGTTGAAGACGAGCTGCAGAAAAGATGCACACAAATGTATGTGTGTATGCTTGAAATGGCTCTACTGTGTACGTAACTGGGGCCGCACTGTGCAATCGGTCTGCAAGTACAGTCTATTCAAGGAAATGATAGATTTGAAATAATTGCCAGAGTAGTAACTTATCGGACGACAGTAAATCACCAGTGGTAAAAACAGAGAAAACTGGACATAAGCGAACTTAGCCAAGATCGTATATACACGCAGAGCTAAAAAAAACATCGAAAATTGTTGGAAAGAAGAGAGTGAGATGGGATTACAGATGGAACCTTAAGCAGGCCTATCTTCATAATTCGACTACCACAGTAACTTCCATGATACGAGGTTTGAGTTTTGAACCTCTGTCAGGTTACATTAGCACTGAGTAGTAACCACTTTGTGCAACATTCATGCGATGGGAGTTCAGTTACGTGAACGAGTATTCTTGAAGCCAATATTTATGTTTCGACAAGCGACCACTGCTAAGCTGAATCAGTTCTGGGAAGTTATTGAAATAGGAAATTCAATTCGATCCGAACGAATAATCTAAAATACGTTGAGCCTGGCTATTTGAACAAGGTTACGCAGAAGCTAAAGTGTTGACACATATGCGATGTCTGTACGAAAGCAGACGGATTCGTCGTGGTAGCCTCTAAGAAGAGTTGGTTCTTTCCACTATTCTTTCCTGCTCATTTTCAAAAGCTTTTGTCTAACTTCCATGATTTTCAACCCACTTGGTCCACAACCCTTTTGTAACGCTCCGATGCTTTTAAGATACACTGCCTGAATCGTCCCGATTTCCGTATTCCAATGACTCCGTGATATTGGTTCAGCTTACTCACGACCGAGGGTCAGTTGTCGAAGTGTAGAAACCGACAACCAGATTGTCCGTGTGAATGATACAACTGTGAACAGTACAAAAGATGGTTACAATTCCAGCGATGCTGTGGTTAGATATAGGCTCCAGAACGACAGTGGGACTGCATGACAGGTGTACACAAAGTAGACATATCGATCCGACGTTCCATTCCCGGAGGTCATTCATTTTCTTTCGGGAATATTGGTAGTTGAAGTGGGCTCGTGATAGATGTGTGAAAAAAAGTTACCAAATGCGGAGATAAAATAAACTTACACTTTCGTATTTTCAAGAATGGTCATTTCCCGACTTTGAATGAATCGGAACTATGGACGGTAGAGCCTAGACAAACGAACTTGCTAACTGAGAAATGCTCCCTCTAGAGTTCCATGAAACATGACCACCCAAAAGTTCAGAAGGGTGTGCAATCGAATCCCAAGCTATGTTGGACAGATACCATCGATGTCTACTACATAACTTCCACTCCATCTAACCCTACCGATGCCCACCGAGAAAAAACATCACACTTTTGGTTAGTAGATTCATCTAGATGAACTCTGGCATCTCCATTCAAAATCGGTCGATTATTTTTAACGTATTCGTTACATCGAAATATATTCTATTGATTTAACAATTCGCTTTTAAATTGATTCAATTCTACGAGAGGTCTTTTTTAATGAAGGAGAACAATGCATGCCAGCTGTCACGGAGCACGAATAATGCAAGTTTATAAATTATGACAAGGAAATCATGACATGAGTACAAAATAACGACGGATTTGGAAACAAAAAGTCACCGATTGCAGTCCTACCAACTTAGCCAAAGTCTATAACCAGCAACGCAACCTGACTGTCTTTGTGCTTCAACTCGACAGGCAGAACGAATCAACTACACCTAGTCTAGCTTTTGTGTTTGACAATCACACTATTAGCTGAAGGAAGAGACTCACTACGGAAAAGTTGAAAGCAACCGCAGGCCTCCAACGATATTGTCCTTTGCATTATTAGGCAAGCAATTGGTGGTCATGAATAGGAAGCAAATAAATGAACGCCAGTTCACTCCATACGATCTCATTATGCTAATGAACAGTAACAACGTACTGCTATTCTGATATGACAAACTACTCATGACGAGAACCAGCAATACGTGGTATGCTCACAATGCTGAGTACCCTGTGGGTAGCGTCAGATGTAGATGATATCTCGACGTTTATATCCGAAATAATCACCTAATCACACACTGTCTATCAACGAAACATAATGAGGAACATATTTTCCACAACTTATCATTGGATCAGTACTTCCAGGCAGGATACGTTAATGAGTATAAACGGACTGAAAGGGCAAAAAGCAAAACATATGTCAGAGTAGTCGTCGCCGAACATTCTAGTGACTTTGGCAGGAAGCTGTCTTGATAATGACGCCTTGCTTTCACGTACAGCTCAGTTGTTCGTTCGCAGGGTGCAGGCACCTCGATGTTGGATGTTTGAATATAGACGGTATTTTTTTTACTAGTTAGGTCTCTTCCCGTCTCATTTTTTTCTGCTCTCTTCCTATACGGGTTTTATTCCTCGTGGTTGTGTGGCAGTTAAGCATCAGTGTGAACCACTGATGCACTGCTGTCTGTGAAGATGATGGTTGGTGTACCGTAGGGCTCAAGACGACAGAATGGTAAGCAATGACTAGTGAGACGCATCTTTTGGATTTTGCTTAATTACACCATCTAGTCCGTTTAAACTGTTATGACTACCAGTCGTGCGGAATCAGAACACGAGACTCGAGAGCATATACTGGATTTCTGCCACTCAGTAGGTGACCAAAATGAATGTGACATGTTACCCATAAACATGATCAGTCTGACAAACAACCAATCGGAAACCTATAGATTAAATTTAACCGGCTGGTAGGACAAATAAGCAGGCGTTAGGATAAAAATACATCGACCATCTGCATCCGTGTGAACGCGTCCGCAACATCTCCATTTTCAACAAAAACGAGTTAATCACATGTCATAAGAATGTTTTCCGAGGTTAACACTTAAACGTCTGTCCGGTTGACAGACACCATTAGATCTGCGAACATCCAAAATGTCTGAGGTGACTAGGGGTGGTTGACATGTTGACGGTAACTAGAATGTATCTAACAATATGTCAACGGGTAGTTGACTGTTAGTCCGTTGGCATTTCTCGCTATCATCAGTTCGCTGTTTCAAGTGATTGACATGTAGTGTCCAGATGAAGTTTCCAACTCTTACTCAGTAGACAACATAACGACTGACAATTAGGCCTGGAAGCCAAGCTTCCCCAGTGTGAGGCATATTCTGCACAAAGACTAAACCTCCCGGTCGAAAATATCGGGGGCGTGCTCCATGATGCCAGCTGAACTGCGCTTCCATTGGCCTATTTCTTTCTGCCGTATTGATCTATGAGCGTATAGAATCAAGTGGAATTCTTAACTGTCGTCCCAGAAATGTTTCAGCCGCTGACTGCTGTTTCGGTGTCGCTGGGTTAGCTGTTAAACGGAAGGCCCTCAGGAAAACATCAATCATTTCCTCTACTTTACCTTCTCCTTCCAATTTCTGTAAGGCCCTCTTAAACGTATCGACGAATCTCTCCACTTGGCCATTAGATTGTGGGTGATAAACAGGTATGAATACGTGATGAACACCGTTGCTGATACAATATGCGCGGAATTCCACTGAACTGAACTGCGGTCTATTGTCCGTCACTAGAACTTCCGGAAAACCAAATTGAGTGAATAATCGTCAAAGATGAGAAATGGTTGTTGACGTTGTAGCGACTTGCATGGTAAAAACTTCTGGCCACTTTGAGTATGCATCGACCGCTAATAAATAGAAGAGTTCGTTCGATGGCCCCGCAAAATCAAGTTGAACCCGGGTTTGTCAGCCTTGGGCCATGAGTATGATTCAGATTTAACGCGCATTTTTGCCGTCATTGCGCAATTTCAGCAAGATCGAACCCAAGTTTCGATTTGGCCGTCGATTCCTGGCCAATACACGTAACTGCGAGCCACCGACTTCATGCGGCTAATACCAGGATGGCTCAAATGTAACTGCCGTATTACACGCTGCTGTAAAACTGTTGGAATCACTACGTGATCTGCTAACATTAAACATCCGTTGATCACGATAAGTAACTCCTTATTGCGAAAAAATCGTTTCAATTCCCCATCTATTGAACCAGTTGGCCAATCATTCTGGAGGCAGTACATGACTTGCTGTAATAAAGCATTCTCCGCTGTCGTTTTTGGTAATTACTGGAAGATTATTGATTGAGTCTAAAAATCGTTGTAAACTTCACCATCTGCTGATATTGAAGAAATGAATGAGCCCTCATCAGGCCTTGTGATCGTCTCCTTTACTATGAAACGAGACAATGCATCTGCGTGCCCAAAACTTGATGTTTTCTTGAACGGAGCTTCAAAATTGTATCCTAGTAACATCGTAGCCCATTGCTGTAATCCACTGGCAGAATGAAC
This sequence comes from Paragonimus heterotremus, assembly GCA_013368495.1. Lineage (NCBI taxonomy): Eukaryota > Metazoa > Platyhelminthes > Trematoda > Plagiorchiida > Troglotrematidae > Paragonimus > Paragonimus heterotremus. Next base: position 43,515 of record LUCH01002079.1, read on the forward strand.
CGGAATACCCTTTTTTGTACCAAGATTGACAGGAGAGGCTTACGGTCTGTATATAACGTAAACTTCCGTCCGTGCAACATTTTGTGAAGTATTTTAACTGCAAATATGAGCTCCAGCCCTCCTTTTTCCATTCGGCTGTTCTTATCAGTGCGCGAAACATGTGAGACTGCCTTTTGTGAACCATCGAGGAATTTGTGCAGAATAACTGTCCCAATACCGTACCATGATGCATCTAAAGCAACAATTATTTCTAGTTTCAGATCATTATAGGTTAAAAACAAATTGAAGATCAAAATTTGTTTGATACGCAAGAACGAATACTGGCAGGCTTCTGATCACAGCCATGGACAATCCTTCGTAAGTAGATGATTCAATGGTGCACGAACATCACGCATATGAGGCACAAAATTGTTGTAATAGTTTACCAGGCCTAGGAATGATTGGAGTGTAGTCTTATCTGTTGGTGGGGGCATTTCTGTTATAGCTTTTGTTTTCTCCGGGTCAGACCTACGATCGTCTTGGTCAATAACGAAACCCAGGTATTGAATAGTTTCCATGAAGCAGCATTTGTTGGACTTGACGCGGAAAACATGCTCTTCGACGCGTTTGAAATCCGAAACGAGATGCGACTGGTGATCTTCCACTGCGGTACTAACAATAATGATGTCGTCCAAGTAAGTCATTGCACACGTCGAACCAACTAACATCGTGTCCACGATTTGCTGAAAAATCGCTGGAGTACACTTCACACCGAATGGTAGACGGTTGAACTGGCACAGTCCGCGATGTGAGTTAGTGGTTAGAAACTGCTTACTGCATGTGTCGACTTTTACTTGTAGATAGGCCTCAAAAAAATCAATCTTAGAAAATATCTTGCCACCGTTTAACTTTGCGTACAGGTCCTCGGGAGCGAGCAGCGGACACTGATGAGTCTCCAATGTTTCGTTTAGACTAGTTGAGAAATCGCCGCATAAACGTAACGACCCATTAGCCTTTTTTATTATTACTACGGAAGTAGCCCAAACTGAATAGTTTACTGGACTGATAACTCCCGTTCTTCCCAACCGGTTCAATTCATCCTCCAACGAACCAATAGCTGCATACGGAACCGGTCTTTTGGGACAGAAAACTGGTTTTATACCTGAGTGAAGGTATAAAGTAGCCTTTGCCTGTGTAAAATGATCAAGATCATCATCAAAAAGATTGTGATACTGTCCCTGCAATTGTGAAACCATTTTTGCTTTTGCGTCCGCGTCAACCAACGACCTTCGCTTCTGATAGGTGGGCATAATTTGAGTAACTGGACAGAAGTGACTATAGACTGAATTCAATAGCACGTCGAATAATCCCAGTTTATCAATCCAGTCTATACCTAATGAATTCAACTTAAGATCCTTTACAATGTAACATATATCAGTAGCATGTAAACTGCCAAGTTTGAACTCACATTCTAACTTTCGCACAAATGGAATCTGAGTCCCCGAGGCGTTCCGTGCCACATGATCGGTTTGGAAGTATGCCGATCTGTGTAAACAATCCCGTGTTTTCTCTGAGATAAGTGTAATGTCAGAGTCCGTATCCACTTGTAGGCGCACCTTAGTACTATTCAGTAAGGTGTCAATATACAGTCTGTCACTTGAAATATCACTATCAGATGCGGCGAAGACAACGTTAAATCGACTGTCATCATGGGTCGACATCTCTCTGCGCCCCCATCAACGTTTGGATCAGGATGCTATCCTACACCGAATATCTATGTCCATATTTCTTACATTTCTGCCAAGTGTGATTTCGAAATTTACAAATTCTCGCATAATGTCATTCTCCACAATGCCAGCATACGCTCAGTGGCTTTGCTGTGAAATCTGTTGACGGGATGCTTCTTGCTTTATTGATAACACACACATCTACGTTTTCTTCGCTGTTGCGCTCGTCTCCAATCAAGCTGGTGTAGTTTTTAAGATTTATCAATCGTCGGTATTCATCTGTCACAGTCTGCAATGTCATATCTGGGTTCTTTTCTAGCCGCGATAAGATACGTGTGCGGATATCCGCATAGAATGCTGATTCAAGTCCACACACCGAGATTAAAGTTTTAAACTGATCACTGATGAGATTTGACAGCATGAACTCCTCACATTCACGATTGATCACATCGGCGAATTTTAGAAAATCGTCTGAGTTGCAAGCATTCAAATCGAGTATTGAACAATGACATACGTTCGTTGAAAATGTGAGTTCAAGCACTTTACAGTGTCTGTGAATGAATATTCACGTGGGTTCTTTGACAGAATATGGTTGCAATATCGGACGTGTTCCCTTGGACCCAGTTTGCGTAGAAGTAGTCGGAGTTGGGGATTATCATCTAAATTTACTGCGTCATCCTTGAATATGTCCTCATAATGCCTGAACCAAGTTTTGAACGTGATTCCGCTGTCCGGTTGATAGTTAAATTCAGTTATGCTGTTGGCCAATGATTCTACTGTGGACACTGTGGTTTCAACCGCTGAACTATGTTGAATTGTCATTTTCTGCTCCAGGGCTTCAATCAAATTCAACTGAGTGATTTTGTACTGTCCGTGCTGCTGCTTAAGAAGCTTCTGAACTTCCTTAAGTGATGACGACATGATGGAAATCATCTGCCACTGACCGTCGCCGAATGTTATAACGCTACCAGTTGTGCGAAATCAGAACACGAGACTCGAAAGTGTACACTGGATTTCTGCCACTCAGTAGGTGACCAAAAACGAATGTGACATGTTAACCACAAATATGACCAATCTGACAAACAACCATTCAGAAACCCATTGATCCAATTTAACCAGACCACAAACGGTTGGTAAGAGGAATAAACAAGCGTTAGGATAAAAGTACATCAACCATTTGCAAAAGTGGAAACGCGTTCGCAACATATACTCATTAACATATCCCATTTAGTTGTGCTGACCTGACGATAAGTTATAGAAAACATGTTCGTCATGGTGTTCCCTCTAATAAGTAAATGGGACTTTCCGCAGAAGAGATCAGTCAACTGGAAAATATCCAAGCGGATAACTTTATATATAGGAGCGCGTTTGTATATACTACCAACAACAAATCTTTTTAAACATATCACTCGCGTTATCCCAGCAAAAGCGAGTTCAGCTGACATAGTCGGGAAATAAACGTCTCGGCATAGTAACTCTTACAGTTTATCGAATCTGAATGAGAGATACTGAGTTTGCTACTCTACAAACAAGACGATGATAACCCGACAGAGAGCAACAAACCAGAATAACGTTAATGATATTTCTCCACTTATCAAAAGCATCAAAGAAAACGCTAGAATCAATTTAAAATATAATTTCCAAAAAAGATTTCTTCGCTACCATCAGCAGTTCATCGTTTTATCCCGAAAGATAGTGGACAGGATACTGTGCACTGAATTCATCCCTATACGTTAGCAATGTGTTGCGTGTGATTTAGTCCTGTGGTGGGAAACTTTACCGTGATTGCCGAAGGGTAATTGGCATCATGTTTTGACAGGGTTAACCTAGGTACCTGTTGTCTGTCCTGCTTTCATTTCCTACCGCTAACACTTTTTTGATTGTTATCAATCTTGTCCAATGTAGTCAAATGTCCACAAGTACTACAATCTGCTGCTATAACCTACCAAACTATTTGGTTTGTGTGGGCGACTTTCACATCATGCCTAATCGAACTCCCGTGACTTCAGACTGGTCTGGAGCCGGTGACAAGTTCACTGTACAACGGATCATCTAATCTGACCAAACAATCTCAAACGTCATTTCCAGTGAACCCTAGAGAGCCGTTCGACGAAAAACAACAACAGTTGTACATCCGAATGTTTTGTTCATCATCGCAGAACTGAAATGTGATGTGACCGCAATATACGCTTGGCCTGAGAATTCGTTCATTGAGCAAACTCCCGTATACATCATGTCAAAAATCAAAACAAACGCACACACTTATTTGCACGTCAGACATACATTCACATACGTCGGATGACAGTACGTTGTCATTCGCTTTGGTGCAACTTCTGCCATAGCGCGTACACACTATTCCGATGGTCTTTTCTTGTCCGTCATCTTCCTGGCGTTCGGAGCTTGTCCTTTTGTTCCTGAATGCCGCCTGTGTGTAATATGCTACTTGTGAGTAGTGTAATATCCACAACGAAACTGCCTGTCATACAACACTCCTCCCCCTTCTGAGGTTGCTTGGTTCCTCTGCATCTGTCGACGAATCCTGTCTGATCGACGCGGTGTTTCATCCCCTATTATTGACCTTCTGGTTCGCCGCGCCGGCATCTCGTGTCACGTTGCAAAATCATTGGCATGCATTTGTATCGTCTCCTTGTCCCTCTTGATCGTGTACACTGGGTCTCGTCCTGAGATTATCAAATACGGACCTTTCCATTTAGGCTAGAGTTTTATTGATCCTGAGCCGCTGGCGCCCGTGTTCCGATGATCTCGATATTTCACCCGTTCTCCTAGGATGAACATTCTAGTTTTGCCGAGCCGTTGACTTGCGGATCGCTCCTATGTGTGTGCTTGCGATACTTTCAGATTTCATTTGGCCCTTTCTCTTTCGGTAACCAACTCTTTAGCGGAATCAATGCACTTTGGCCATATTCCGATGTCTTGATCCACCGGAAGTCGAGGAGTCCTACCGTACATCAGTTGAAATGGAGATTTCTTCGTGCTCGACGGTACAGAGGCCCGGTGGGCTAATAACACCAGTGGCAACGCAGACTCCCAGTCACCTCCTTTGGCTGATAACCATTCTTTGACCGTTCGGTTGTTACGTTCAGTTAGACTGTTCGTTTGCGGGTGATATGGTGTCGTTCGGATGCGCTTGATTCCAAGTTGTTGCATGCGTGTTCGAAACTCTTTGAAGCTTTTGAAGCATGGTCCTTGATCCGTCTAGATCACCTTCGGTACACCGTGGTTT
>LUCH01002079.1:49262-94179 GCA_013368495.1 Paragonimus heterotremus
TAGTAATGGGAGTGATTGAGAAGGGGGTCGTACATACAAGGGTTGAAGTTGACGGAGAGATAGGAGATTTTTTGGTCGATACAGGGGCGGCTATTTCGTTGATTGCTCGTGCAGAAAAGCAAAACGTAGAACCGACATCCATGATGATCAGGACGGTTGGAGGTCATAGTCTACTGGTTGACGGTGTGAAAGAATGTGGGGTACGTATCGGCGGCCATATCGTAAAGCATCGTTTCATTGTGTCCCCAGAAACCAGGCAAACGATCTTTGGAGCCGATTTCCTTGCTGCAACAGATGCCATGACTGAATCGAAGCTCAAAAGGTTGTCAACTAGGTATGGCTCCTTGACACTCACAGGACAGCGACAGGATGGCGTCAACCAAGTACGCACAGCTAAAACCCCCATTTGCACAGCCCCCTTGCTCCAGTCAACGGTCGAGAAATATGCGGAAGTATTTACGAACGACGATGATCTGTACGGATTCTGCAGCTGGATTGCACATGAAATACCAACAACCGGAACATTTCGATCTCACGGACTCCGCAAAGTACCGGTTCATTTTGAGGAGGAATTAAACAGACAAGTATCGAACATGTTGAATGAGAATGTTATCGAAGAAGGCAACAGTTCGGACCACTCGCCTGTTCTCCTGGTGAAGAAGTCCAACAGGAAGTATCGCTTTTGTGTGGATTGTAGACAGCTGAATGAGGTAACATAGAACACAGTCGTACCAATACCGTCCATCGCTGATATTCTTGATAGGTTGTAACAGGCAAAGCTGTCCACATTATTGGACTTACGCTCCGGATACTGGCAGGTACCGATCAAACACACGGATCGAGAGAAAACCGCATTTACGGTAGGCGAAAAACAGTATCAATTCAAGCGCATGCCGTTCGGCCTATCCGGGGCACCGTTCACATTCTGACACCTGATGGTTCAGCTGGTAAGACGATTGGATAATGTGGCGGTATACGGAGATGATGTCGTAATATACAGTAACATGGAATCGGAACATGCCGCCCACATAAATGCTGTCTTAAATCGCATTAAGAACTCAAGACTCCGGATCAATGCCGAAAAGATACAACTCGGACGGTCATCGGTGGTGTTACTGGGACACGAGGTGGATCAAGGTAAAATCAGGCCTGTGTCAGAGAAAATATTGACAATTAGAGAGGCCGTGGCTCCGAATTCTAAACGACCGCTGAGTCGAGCAGAGTACTACAGTCGGTTCGTGAAAAATTTCACCTAATTACATCACTATATTGACTCGAAAAAGACCAGCTATCACTAATCTTCGTAAGGGAGGTGTCGGCGAAGAACCCAATTCCCCGGAAACACCGTTTTAATTTGCCTTTGGAAAGGTCTATCTCATTCTGTTCAAAATGATCTTGATAGTCGGTACAGTCCTGTGCCACTTAGCTTTTTACAAGCGTTCTCAGGCTTGTGCTAATTTTTGGCACCCCACCTACATGCTCGTTTTTTAATTGATACATCACTGTACTGTCTGGATATTTATCTGGTCCACTTCTGTCCTCGCTTCTGATTGATCAGAAACCCTTTAAATGTGATCTAGTTTGTGACCGTGTTGTCTTCGGAGTGAGTGACATGAAAGAGATCTGCCGGAGCCCCGCTTTTTCTGTGTTCATTCATTAGCCTCGGGTGGTTGGGTCGGCCGGGAAGATACGAATTAGTCGTGCATACTTCGTAGTCAGTTATTCATTACCGTTGAACGTCGTTCCGTTATCTACCGTTTAACTAACTGTTATCGTTTGTTTACGTGCTCGTAGGCCGTAGACCCACTTACAACATATTCACACAGGAGTGAACCGATAGGTCCTGAAGTTCCATTCCCGGGGATGTCCGAATTTGCAAATGCGAAATTGCTGTTTACTGTACACATTTTTTCGAGTCAGTTAATCTACAATTCCCTGGTACTTAACACGGAGACGATAAAGAAATGATAGGTAAAAGAAAGCAAAGAATGCTGACTTCTGTTTGCTAATCACCAGCGGTTTAAAGTTTTTGAACCACCTATCTACCCAAACGTGTACCCATGAAAATCGAACGAGGTATCTGTAAGGATTTTCGAAGTTCAGTCCTGTGAAAATCCGACACAACCCTATCTCCTTCAAATGTTTATCCCCGCATATTCTACCTCTCCCGTTTCTGGTCGTTAGCTGGACCTTGACCTAGATGTTCCTGTTTTATGGCGTCAATCTGATAGTTGTGCGAATTGCTAATTGCCGGTTATTGTACTTTGCTTGAGTAGTGAGTGCATTACCTTTTTGGAGTTCGGCTATCTCCATCGTTTTTGAACCTGTTGACTGCTGTTGTTGACCACTCTGTTGGGTATGAATGACATATCATGTGATTACAGGCTAAGTGTGTTTGACACCAAACTGTAATTCATGTCCCGGAAACGACCCATCGATCGATACTGTTGAGGTTGTCTAATTATTAACTTGGATAAATTGTTCAATAGTACCGTGACATTGTGATCCAATCTTGTTTTGATTATTTGGGATGGCTGATTTATCGCTACGCGTTGTTCAACGCTTTCGTGGAAGATCGTACAATATCCACGACATACTTTTCCACAATCCTAAGACTTACTTTCTACAGATTCCCAGTAATTCATAAATCACGCGCTATTTTTTCCAAACCTTGCAAACGTACGCGTATCGTCGATTGTGATGGAATGTATTGCATACGCGAATAAAGGGCAACCAATGAGAAGTGGAGTTTCACTGACCTACGATTCAGTTGTGTAGAGATGAACGGGGACGACAAAAAATGCTCAGATCAAATAGTCAGCAAAAAAACGAGAGGCAAGCGGGAGCACACAGTATAGTACATTTGTTCACGCACCAATGGGATGAATCGAACAGCAAAACTGCCATTTTTTTCTGATGAGCAAGCGTATTAGATAGTGAGGAAAGTGAGAAAAGCAGCTGAGGGATAGTGGCATACATAGGAAGTATGCATGCGGTCAAAATGATTGCTGTTGTAAAATCACACGAACATAGCAGTGCAAAACAAAAAAATGAGCAACCTATGACACCAAGCGGAAACATTAACATGCTGCTGCTGTTGTTGTTAGACTTACGACAACGGGGCGCCGATAAACAACGGCTTGAATGGGATCCGACGATCGTAGGGTCAGCAACGGGTGCACACCTTTAGGGCATGTAACAATAGAAGTTAACATTGTGTATGAGTGCGCACGAGGACAGCGCGATGAAGTGAATGCTCAAGTATGTGAGGTTGAGTGCGACAGAAAAAGAGAGAACAAGAGAGGGTCAAGGAGAACGAATATACAGAGGTAAGACAATAGAAATCACCGAAGAAAGCAACTGACTAGAGCCAAAACCGGAGATTTACAAGAACGAAACAGAAAGCGAAAGCAAATTTCCAAGTGTTTGAAGAATCTTTAATCACATACATCCCTTCTTTTGGTATACAGTTAAATGTAATAACCTGTGTGAATTTCAAACTAGTCTCACGCAACACACATCCACGTTTGTTCAATCTGGAGCACTTTGCCAGAGTCTGTTATGACAGCGTCACCAATTCATTAGTTCAAGCATATATTCAGTGCGAGCAATGAAGGAAGCAAAGCTGAACTCCCAAATAGCTTGAAAATCAAAATAATTTCGACAGAATGAGGCTGTGCTTGATCGTCCACCGTTGTTACTAATCAACTGCTGTATCCTGTCTGCTTATAGCACTTTCAAAAGACTGTGGACAAGTTTCTTTTCCATTATTTAATCATCTTACACTTTTCTCTCATTTTTTCCCACTCACATTATTGTAGTCGCTGACTCTATCCAACAATCTTACCTACCGAAACTGTCCAACATGGAATCAGAGTTGCACGAGGATTTGTGCTTTCTATAACCTCTTACGACTTCCTTTTAAGTTCCATTAGCACCACTGGTGTAAAATAGCAACAGAGTAGTATGGCTGAGACATAGTAACCTTACGTTCCGACATAATTTACAATGATTAATCAAACTGTACGCGCAGTCCACCATGGAATATGAATAGCATTGAATAGAGAACCAAGAGGCGATAAGGTCATTAAAAAGCGGTCACAAAACGCGAACACCTCAAATAAAGATTAACTGTCTACAAAAACTTCGAGATCAAGAAGCAGCTCATCTTTTGCGGATTAAATGTAAGTCAAAGCTCAAAACTCCGTGTGCTCAGGACAGGATAGTGATCTCGCTTTTACACATTGGCGCTACGGGTACCAAAAGGTGTATGGTTACAATGCCATTCACTCAGAGAAGACATTAGATGGTTTACAGTGCACTATGGTTCGAGCAGCTGTTCACCTCAGCAATGACACGGAGTATCACAGAAGAGAAAAATATCAAAAAAGAGAGAAAAGGACTGAGGAAAATGAGGTTGAATAGTTGATGTAGAAACGTCGTGGATGCGGGCATACTGTTGACTGTGATAGGCTGTCAGCTCTAATCGGTATGTTGAGCGATCACAAGGTCCACAACCAGGCATCTACCCACTTTACCAAATATTTCGTGACCACGTCGTTGGTTGAGCATCACACAGTGTCATCAAACTGTTTGTGATCTCAGTCAACAATGCCCGGTGCGAAAAACAATCAGTCGTTATGTGGAATAAGTGGCCCAACCATCATAGACTGCGCAACATGATCGAATGTCCAGCTGATCGCGTACTCTGAGTGTTCCGAAACGCGCGCTGGCAAACGGTCGTCCTGTTCACGCGATCAGCTCAATTGATGTGGATTAACTGGTACGGACAAACATGAACAAACGCAGCTAATCCATCGCGAATAGGTTCGAAGCATACCATCAGTAATTTATCTTTTACGACCAAAATAGCATGTCAAGTCCTTAAACCGACCGCAAGTTTAAGTGGGTAGTCTGCATTGGAAAGTCGACGAAGGTATCACTGAATACATGCTTGACAACATCTGAACTGCTGCCCGTTGAAGCGTACGACGATACAGTGAACACTTCTAACTTGCGCCAACGGACTTTGCAATGAGTTTAGATTGGAGCGGTTTTTTATTGGAGAAAGTTCCGCTGACCAATGTTCGCGTACAAGCTGCTACAGACGGAATTATGATCAAAATGGCGCCAACCCATCATAGACGGCGATTGACTGCTGTTGAATGCGTATCTGTTTCAAACAATCGAGTTGCTAGATAAAAGGTCGTGGAACAATACAGCAACAAACTGGTCAATCAAAACATGAGAACGCCTGTCGCTCAATAACAGTCGTAAGTACTGTTTTTCTTCCATAAAAAGGTGCTGTTCTCCTAATAAACTGAGGTTGCTTAGTGCCGCTCAGATTCCTGTTCTGATTTTTCTCGATTGGGTAGGTCAGTATGCGACGGACTTCAACTGATGTACTAAATCTGACAGTACACAAACGACTGTCCATAGGAATCTAATGCAGTACATATTGTTCTGTTTTGAAATACAGTGCTAACCCCAATCTAGTTTGACTACGAGATTCAGTTTCGGCGTAATGGATGAGTAACGTTGCTGTAAGAACCATAATTTCTGACACATCCTGGTCGTTCACGTTACAGAGGAGATACATACATATGTTCACTATCTAAAAATACACACGACCAGTTGTTTGTCTGCAGGAAGCAGGAACCATGGAAATGAATATCCAGATTCAGACATATGGCACTGTGTATTAAGTCCTCCTCTGTTCCTTCCTTTTTACGTTCGAAAAGTGGACCCCCCTGTGTTCTCCTTCTGTCAAGGTTGTGTGACACTCGCGTACTGTCATTGAGGACCATGGAGATGAAACTGGAAGCCGAATTCATCTACTTACGTCGCCAGATTCAGCTGATGCCATGATCCAGCACAATGTTCCATGTGTATCGATGCTATTCTTCTACCCCTGGCCTATTGTGCTACTTTGACGTGGTGGCCGGGCTTGCATGTTGTTTTGATCCGGAGGGCCATACTGACTAAGACTCCGAGCATACCATGTGCAACCTTATCAGACAAGTCAAAGGGGAGCAGTCAGACGGAAATCAGAAACACTCGTAGGATTGTTTCGCACTATTAACCGTGTAGGAGTGCTTAGGTAAGGAGGCACATCCTATGAGCATGCAGCAGAACCATTCGTACAGGTGCGGCCCCGCTTTCTTCCGAATCAAGAAGAAGAGGATTAGAAAAGGTGTCCTCAAACAAAAATTACTCTGACCGCCTGACAGATGACCGTGACTGCCAGTGTGTTATCCAATGCGGTCGAAAAACATCCAGTAAAATCCAGAAGCCAGAAGTAGCTTCGAATACATCCACTGCGAGCAGCAGTGTTGAGAATTCGAGTTCAGTGTCTTATTCACTGTGTCCTCGAGTCAAGTAAGTCCCTCACTGTGGGGTCAACCTCTTGAGTCATTGGCTCCGGGTAGGGTCCCCAAAGAAAAACTTGCACCCTGCTGTCTCGTAGGTCAGATGTTTGAGCCAGGGACTCGGGGTGGGGTCCCCCAAGTCAACTCCCTTCCGCAGCATAAACGACAGGGAAGTGTCAGAAGTTATCGTCCTGATGACAATGACATCCGTCTATTACCACGTAAGTTTTCTGCTTCCTTTGTGCTGTTGGGTGGTAGTTTTTTCTAAAACCGACAACTGGCAAACATTGGCGCCTTCAATGTCCGTACTATCCGACAAGTCGGTCAGCAGGCTGCTTTGGCTAGTACTCTCTCATGTTTAGATACTGATGTGTGCTGTGTGTTGGAGACGCGAGTCTACCATTCTAGCACGGTTATCCATTTGAGCTCACCTCAAGATAACTGTCGATCCAAGCGATCCTCTCTCAGGGTTTCTGGTGACGCCGAAGCCGAATCTCGTGGTCAAGCTGGAATGGGAATCGCACTGAGTTCCAGAGCGGAGCAATGCTTGCTCGATTGGATCCCAGTGAACAGTCGTTTGTGCGCTGTCAGACTTAATACATCGGTGAAAGTCTGTCGACGCAAATCAGAAAGACGTCGTGTATCCATTACATTGACGTACGCTCCAACGGACAGCAGTTTGGATGCTACCAAGGATGCGTTCTATGGCACCCTCATTGACCTCCTAAGGCAAACCAAACACATAGACATCATCATACTAGCAGGCGATTGGGATGTTCAGCTTGATCGCTTTTCTTCAGAGGAGAACTGGGTGGGAGGTATTTGGTGTTCGGGCACAACGCATCGACAATGACGAAATACTACTACAGCTGTGCGCATCTCACGGTCTGTATATTTCGAGCACCGCATTCCAACATAGGACAAAGCACTGTCCTGCTTGGAGACCTCCGTGTGCTTCTCAGCTGTGGACACAGTTGGATCATTTAGCAGTTAGTTACAGATGACGCCACTCTGTTAAGGACTGTCGTGCCTTTTGGAGCAACCACCTGGACTCGGACCATGCTGTTATGCGTGTCCGTTTTGTTTTATCATTTGCCCAGAGGACATACGTTCGTAAATGCAAGGTACTTAACTGGCATTCGAGCGATGAGGATGTAAACAACGCTTACCAAAAGGCGCTGGTGAACAAGTTGCCCAGTTCAAGTCATGTGAATGATCCTAATGAACACTGGGAACAAATCGCCAAAGCCATGAAAGCATGCTGTGAACAAGCATGTTCTGATGTAGCTGTTCAGTTGCGACAGAACTAGATTTCCGTCACGTCGATAAACCTTATGAACAAACGTCGATCGACCCCACCTGGTTCTGAATATGATGATGACAGTCGAGGATTTGAAAGCAAGCTGAATAAGAGCTTGCGCAAAGACCGTGGGCACCACTTGGTCGAACAGTCGAAAGTGTTTGAAAGAGCTGTTTTATGTGGGAATAGCAGGAGGCTTTTTTCTTTGATTCGTGATTGTACTGGCCGTCGAGTCGGCGTAAGTGAGACCATATGTGGAAAAGATGGTTCATTTACCATCAGTCAATCACGCCGATTTAACAGGAGGAGGGGACTAAACATTTTAAAGAACAGTTCAGCTGGCGTCAACCAGACCATGTGGACGACAAGACTTGAATGGTCAGTTACTGTGTTCCAGGCGGCTCTCTGATGGAAGCAGAAATGTCGCTGAGGGGGCTTAAATTATTGAAGCATAAAAAGGCTTCAGGACCTGATCTCCTCCCTTCTTTTTTCAAGGATTATGGGAGAGAGGTTGAAATCAAACTTGACGAAACTCCTTCAGACGATTTGGGATACTGAAGAGGTAACTCCTCAGTGGTGCCTATTAACAGTAATTCCTATTTTCAAACAGTGGGCCTGAAGGCTACGTGAGAACCACAGACGCATCAGTTTGATTTCTGTTGCGTCCAAGTTGTTCTTTAGTTTCATTTTACGTCAGCTCAAGAAGCCCAGGGAATTTCAGACACATGAAGAAAAGGTAGGATTCCGGTCCGTTCGTGGGCACATTGATCAAACTTTGACCTTGCGGTGGGCACTGCACCATCAGTACCCTCACAGACAATTGACGGTCGTGGTCTTTTTAGGTCTGAAGGCTGCCTTCGATTCAGTTGCTCGTGACGTCCTCTGCAACTGCCTTTCTTCACAACGAAGTTCCAGGGAAATACGTGGAGATCACTGTATGCCCACTCTACAAGTAGAGTGAGAACCTACGGACAACTGTCTCAGATTTTCATCACTTCTAGTGGTGTTCATCAGGGGTGTCCGATTTCTGCCTTCCTGTTCAATTTTATCATGGATGACATTCTGGAGGGTGCGCTTCGGGAATCCAGTGGGCTTGGTGTTGAGTTTCTTCCTGGCGGTAGAATGCCCGATTTGGAGTACGCAGACGACATCGTCTTACTTAGCCTCTCTGCCGAAAACATTCATACCATGCTGGGCATGGTGAATGACCGGGTTTGTTTGTATGGAATGCACTTTGCACCTTCAAAGTGCAAAGTGCTGTTTCAAGATTGGGGCACTTCAACTCCTACTTTCTTCATTGCAAGTAATCCGCTTGAGACTGTGGACAGCTCACATACTCGGGTGGTACTACCTCGTTAGCTTGTAATAATGCTGATGATATATAAACGAGGACAGCAAGGGCACGAGTTGCCTTTGCCAAACTGCGTCATCTGTGGTGTCGAAAAGACATCCAACTGTCGCTGAAAGGATGGAAATATGATGCTTGGGTGCGTTCTATTTTTCTCTATGGTTCGGAAACGTGGCCTGTTCGCGAAAAAGACGTTAATAAACTCGTTGAGTTTGGCTAGTGTTATCTTCGCCAGCTGACTCACATTCAGTGGGCTGATCGCATGAGCAATACGGCCGTTTGCCAGCGCGTATTTCGAAGTGCTCGGGATGCGCGAGCAATCGGTCACACAACCTGCCATGGTTGAATCACGTATTCCGCATACCAGCTGGGCGTTTATCGTGCTGAGATCACCAACAGTTGGGTGAAACCGCGTGGTAGTCAAGCAACAACCTGATCACGAATTAAGAAGACCCTGCTGCTCCATCGAACTAAGTGGGTAGGTGTCGTCCGCTTGGCTGAGTTCCTCTAGACCACTCAAATCGCTGGTTAGAAACGCTATCCGGGATGGCAGTGTCGTAGTCAATGACGAACCTACATCCATACGATTTCTAATTTTTCTGCCTAGTCTTCTTTTGTTATTGTTCTTACTATCGTTACTATCTTTTTTAACCTTCTCAGTAACGCTTCTGGAATATTCCGTGTCACACTTGAGGGAGGTGGCAGCCCGAGCCACAGTACCTTCTGGTCAAGCTCAAAGCTGATGATGATGGATGCAACATATAGGTCATGGGTGACGACAGTACCATCACATGATCAGATTCGACAAAGTCCTAACTCGTAGAAGTATCGCAAATGTGCCTTCCGTTGAGAATCGCTAGGAACTGGCTGTCCACTTTAATCACCTACTGAAGCCGTTTTGAACCCACAACCTTCAAGGACTCTACGGAAAATATCACCTCAATTGCTTTCGACGTGTTTGAAGTCTTTGAAAGACAGTGCTGTAAGCTGTTGTCTTAGAACTTTCCCACCGCTTTTATCATCAACAGTCACAATCGGAATTCTGTGTTCTAGTTCACCGAAGCATGTGAACTAGACGTGTGTGTGTCATTCGATGAACAACAGAATTAAGTGAGTTTGCCTGTGTTATGATGTCAATCAGAACTACGTAACAGCTAGGCTACTGTTCTGATAAGTAAAACAAAAAGGACGACATGCAGTCATGTTTCCTCAACGCACAATTTTACGAACAGACGAAGGAGATCGATTGATGGAGTAAAGTTAACGGAACGTAAAAAAATGGGATAGAAAACCTATACACGAACGAATGTATTAGTAAGCCATAGGAGACTAATGCACGTTAGCCAGACTCCAGTTGAACTGTCTTACGGCTTTATCGATTGTACATTTACCTGGGTGACCGTAACTATTATCTCCTGCCTGAACCATGCATCTATTGTGTTGAGACCGTAATAAATGGCCCTCAACAGGCCAATGTTTAGTATGGCAGAGTAATAGCATATATTGTGCATATTACATCCGTCCCAGACCTCCTCTCACTGACACCGCATGTGCTGCCTACAACAGAATGGACACAGGTGCGGTGTGACATCATGCGCAGTTTGATGATCTGCCGAGCTAACACGGACGGTGTGACGGTCAAATCAACGGACAAGTCAAAATATCGACACTTGATAGACTACAATCTATGAGCTCGATAGGTTGGGGTTGTAACAGGACTAACCTCTTAAACCAAAAAAAAGCTCCAGCCTGGTCAGTTGCAATTCAACCCTCGACCAAATCGTTAACGATTTGACACAGAGCCCTAAACGTTCACTTGTCTGAGTGTTCACGTAGTATGTCACCGCGTTTTTGTCCTATCACGAATCCACTTCTTCACGTCTATGTAGTACTCATGAATAAGACACAAGTCAGATAAAAAAACACATACTGGATAAAGAAGGATGTGAATCTGAGAACGATTATTACAATTCTGTTCTATGTGGAGTCCTGTTAGTCAAATACTAGAGTAGTGAAAATCTATTCGATATACCGCTCATCCAAATTCAGATACAATAGGCAATCTGGCAGCGAACCAATCCAAAGTCATTCTAGGACACAACATCAGTTCCAATGTTATATCTTTCATTATCCGCCAATCAACTGGATTACAGCTTATAACTTTGTACGTGTTATTGAGATCAGCCGATGAAGGACTCTGATTTCTACAATACTGACCAACACCAGAAAATCCGTGTTCCTGTCCTGTGATTAAAAATTGCTCACTGTAATCAGTTCGGAGTCTTCTCTTTATTACTTAGGCCTCAGGTCTTAATTAAAATACGGTTTCTGGGGTTATTCGAGTATTACGGTAAAATGATAGGAATAACTTGATTGCAGTAAGGTTGAAATATGATCGAGTTAGTAATTTGTGTTACATACCCTCATCTTACTAGCATATTGGAAATAGGTTTTTAAGACCGAATTCAGAAACCGAACACAACTCGCAGAAGAAAGCTACTTTATTCGACTACGATTGCATCCTATTCAAAAGTTTACAGTTTCTTGACTGATCACTTAAACGAGAAAATGGACAAAACGGCACAATTAACCGTAGTCATAGTACATGTCATTCAGAGAGACAAACTGTACAAAAATGAATGTAACTAACATGCGTGCATACATCAGGCCCTCAGACGTTCTAAACAGATGACCCTTGTAAGCCAACCGCAAAAGCATGTGGATGTGATCATACAAAAATCTCGCAAACGTTCAATCACCAAGAATGTAATAAAGAGCATATTAAACTCACCAACGACCAACCATCTAACCGGAAAGTTATTTGTTAGAATAGTCTCTACAAACTTACTTAAACATCACGCGGAAAAGTTGCGCGGCGGTTTGAGAGTAACAGCGAGGACAACAATGGCAAAGACATTGCATATCGTGCACAAGTTAAGCAGTCAAAACAAACTGACAACCAAACGTCACCATACCAATAGCAAGAGATTATGTGCATATGTATTCACGAGTGAATTTAGCGGGATGGTATTGTGGATCGAGTCATTGTGCATTTATACAGTAAATCATAAAACCTCTAGCTGTTTTGCTTCCCAGTGACTGTTAGATGCCACAATAATTTGTAGCTGTTTCATTTAAACTTTCATAACTGTCTTTCTATATCTATCGTTTTGACGGCTCCTATTTATCCTACAAAAAAGTTGGTATCGGATGTTTTACTTCTCTGACTTACTCAATCTCTGGTTGTACTCATACTGCTCATTCCAGAATTGTTCAATCTCGAGTAGATATTCATTTATCTCACTAGTTGATTATGTACATATTGACCCACAACTGGATCTCTGGCATCAAACAGCAAAGTCGAAAACATTTCATGAGATTTTACATTCAACAACTTAACCTACTCCAATCGGACTAGCGAACTGGACTTGCACACCACCGTGATGTGTTTACACTCGCCAACACCAACTGGACACTCCGTTGGAGTCAAACCGCCCAGATCTTACCTCAGCATATTCAGGTTATCGCGGCCATAATCGATAGGGGGCAGGTTATTGACAAACAGCACAGCGATCGACGGACAACACAAAGATGAAAACATCAATCACTATGGAATCCAAACAGGACAGTGGAGTGAGCTATTACGATAATTTGTTTCACTAACGAATAGCCAGTGAAGACGTATTTATGAATAAAAAAAAGATCGCAATGAATGAAGCACGGCAATGGTAACGTTTCTCTAGCAAGCGGTGTACATGTCCAAACCATCGTAGATTTCACGTCCCCATTGTTCCACTAATTTATCGCACAATCTGAACATCTTTTTAAATACGTACCGTTAAACCACCACAATGCACAGTTGGTTACTTCATTTGATGCTGGATAGTGTTACAGAAACAAATTGGGCAAATGTGTAACATTTTAGTGTCAAAAGTCCGATTTCAATCATGTGTATAACAATTAATTTATATCAGCGGCGCTTTAACAACTTCAATATCACTCAGACTTAATTGTGGTATTCATAGGTAAACGAACACTGACCACTGAAGATGCCAAATCTTTCGAATCAGGTCAGGCTTGTCACCATAGACTGATTACGCCACCCACCCCCCATTCATCCCATCCTGATCACCTGTGTCAGTAATCGATTTTTCAGATTTGGCGCGTTACCAATTCCTCTGGAAACCGCGCAAAGTCGGAGATAGGTTGTTCGAGTACAAATGGACTTCATTAACGCGTGCCGTCGCTGACCGATCGATATTTGACTCAAGAAGAAAGACGGCTTGACAAGCCACAGAAACAGCAGAGAAGAATAGGAGTGCGAAAATATTACGGATAAAGAAAGGAGAGTTGAAAAAGTAGGTCGGACGTTAGCACAAGGCTTGGATGAGCATTAGCGATTTTCGGAAATACATCCAGCAAAGATAGATGGCTGCTGGGAATGACATGTGAGCCTCAACTGCGGAATTTGTGCTAGAGTCGACCGATAGGGGAAAGCGACTTAGGATGCAGATAGCAATACGCCCCCACATCTAGCGGGAAGAGTTGTTAACTTTAGAAAGGTCGTTTAAATAGGAACCTTTTCTTAACCGATGGTATGATGAAATCTGAACCCCACTGCACACATGTGGACGCAAAGGCGTTCCAAGCACATGGCAAAAATCTTCGAGACTAGTTTCTATCTGTTTAGTTGTTTTGAAATAAATCATTCTGTTTCATGGTCCTCATCATTAGTTATCTGTGAAAACTCTGTAAGTCGTCGAAGACTGTGACTTGTGACTAGACTGTTCTACGTGTCTACCAGCCCGCTATTCTGCTTTTCCTTCCGATGCACAGCATTGGTCGAGCTATAGTGGTTTATTCTGATGACCATGGTCACGAATGTCCACCAGACTTCGTGATGTAATTGTTTCCGACTCGTTCGCGAAGACAGGTTTACGTCTGCCACATGTTTCGCACACCTCGCTGAACCAACTCGTCTGTGATTCCTCATAAACATTCACGAACAGAGGCTTATAATTAATATCTAACTGCTGTCCATAATAGTATCGTAGCATGTGGTATCCAATGCAAGGCTGATTCCACTGGTCGTTCTATCTTCTATGGGAGGGCTTACAATAGGGCTATTTAAAAGAAACTATCATACAGATGCACTCTTTCCTGATCTGACAATAACAAAGAACGCTGTAATAACGAAATGAAATGAAATACTGATATTCTCTGCTTGCCGTCTGATTGAAACACTCAACAATGACCGATGAAGCGATCACGAGACAGTACTCATATATTAATAGAGTTATGCATTATAAATGCGATCACTTTTCTCCGTTTTTTTTAGTTCCAATAGATGACTGAAATGTAGAAATAACAGAAAAGATGAACTAGGAAAGCATAAGCATAAAATAATCTTGATTGATAGTAACGCTTTCACCTGGTCGTATGTGCACTTCGAAAAGGACGTACGAAACGCGAGTTTGACCTTCATTGCAGTTTATCAGTGATGCACACCCTTGTTCGGGCTAGAAGCTGAACCCTGCCACTATTATGATCTGACGGTCGATAGCCTAACCAACGCAATAGTATCAGCAGAAACGTTGGACAGGCATAGTTAATGATTTCGACGCGTGGCTTAATGGTCAACGCTTGTAATCATTAAGAAGCGAAACAGCTCGACATTGAAGCCGTTATGAACCCGACAGATGGTGACCAGAATCCGCCGCCGTATATAATTGACAAAGGGCCCGTGGTTGTTGGGTGAGCCATGGTCAACCTGATAATATAAGTGGGCTATCGATTGGAATTACCAGGACAGTTACTCTCCTCCCGAGACAGTTTGGCAACCAGAATATTACTCACTCGCGAATGTGGGTGAGCGATTAGATTACATGACTCGGTTGTCAAGCTTAATCTGAAGTTAGGAGAATAGTGGCTGGTATGCTATCCTTATAACTACGACACATCGGTTTAAGAAAAGTAGAGACTTCTGTTTGTCTTTTCGAGGGATGTCAACCGGGAAATTTGTAGGAATTTTGAAAGAAAGAACATACACTAGGAGTTGACAGCTGTCGTAAAACCAAGAACAGCCGTTCACTCTGACCTGGACATTCACCCGGCAAACAAATGAGCTGATAAAGGATGAAAACAAGAATAGTTATTTTCGGTTCACAGCTTATTTACTGGTTAGTTTTGTTAGCGTGCTTCCCACTGGCTAGGTTACACAGGTAACGAGCTTCGGTTACATTTGCTGTAAACAAATATTTGTTTTAAATAAGATTACACTGTTGGACTAGCTGGAACAAAATCGTTATTATGGTCAGTTATTGATATCACGTGGCAGACGAGTGGTTTGCATACACCAACAGACTGAACTTGAATTGACTGGACATGGTATGCGGATTTTGTACTATCGCGTAATTGGGCTCAGTTGTATGAAGGTCGTACGTGTTTGACTGAGATGTTTGTGAAATACGGACAACAAATGAAATGGGATAGTGGAAGCCGCAGATATTGACATACCTCATCTATATCACGGTTTCCTTGGGAGATGTAGGCGCCTTGACAGTGATTATTTGAATTCAGACGTAAGGGTTCTGTGAATCAGATGACATGAGGTCTCTTCGATCAATCTCTAAAACGGAGGTTTCGCTGACTGGTTTGGCTAAGTCACAAAGCCGTCGCTGGCGTATCGTTGTCAATGGTGATAACAGTGATGACCACCATTAATCAACTTTCAGGATATGAACACAACGAAAGTTATCGGCCTCAAAGGGCAAATGTAAAGCGGTTATGATGTGCAACCGATGAACAGAACAAAAGGCTTGCCGATAGCGTCGACTGGTTTGCAGTAGAAACCTTTCTAGTGCGGACATTCCACAACTCATTTGAATATGAAGACAGTCGATGTTTATGATATCGGATGATGAGGACAAATTACTCCGTGCACCATTATACACCAGACAGTAGGAATAAGTAAGCGCGGCTTCATACCCTTAGTACTTACGAGTAATAATGAATAATGCACAAGATGATGCAGTGACGTGATGTGAATGAGAGTAACCGATCCATGACAAAACACTGAGTCCAGTGACCGCAATACAAAGAAACAACGTGAATTTCATGAATAGAGAAGAACTTCAAGTTAAAAATGCAAGTGGCCGCACAGTGGTCACAAAAGTACACAACACCAACACATGTGCATAGCAGTTTAATATGAACAGACAACTGACACCGGTTCTAGGAAGTTATCGAAAGCAAGGGAACAGAGATGAAGAGTTAAGCAATGCTACAAGAAGAAGTAGCCAAGCTGGTTAAATCGGGGAGTAGTCGAATACTAAACGGTAGAGCGTTTATGGCAATATAAAGTATCTCGGACTATATGCATTAGCATATAGAGTGTTATGCATAGTGGGGAACAATCGAAACATGGACATCGGATGTCGAAAAGACTTACTCAATGCGGGTCACACTGAGGCAGCATGCAGTTGAATGGATGGATGAGGATAACCGAACAGAGCAAATGTGAATATGGTAACAGACACACACACACACGGACGCGCAGAGCCAAACAGGAGCAAAATTCCGAATTTAATTATGGATACGTACCATGAACCTCCGTTTTGGTGAAGTTAGCCTAGATTAGTCCGGAGTGAAGAATACTTAATCGGTTGCAAAATAAAATGCATCAGTACGGAGTTTATGAATGTTATTCAGACCATAGTAGATGTCTAATCGGGAAGAAATTTGGGGTTTTTAACTGAACAATTTGGTTCACGGAGAGACAAGTGAATTACAGGGGGTTCATAACCTAGTAAGATTCGTTCTGTATGTTCACTGCTTGACTTAATTACTCAGAATGATTGCTGCGTTCCACGGGCTCCCTCGAGACAGTGATCTGGCTGATTCCTGCTGAGAGTGGAACCAGTCAATCATAAACATTCTCTCTGATGATGTGAAATGATGGTCTTACAAGTCATATCGACCAGAAGCATGATTATAGTAGGGTGTAGCGACTTTTATTTATTCGACTTGACGTGAGAATAAAACGCCACATTAAGGCAGTAAATGGGGCCTTCACAAAGAAGGTTGAGAAACACGCTATTGTGGACACTGTAAGCTAAACCACGACAGAGATCTTTTGGGCGATAAAAACCCCCACAACATTAAATAATGCAAAGATGCTTGTTTGAGTGAACGGTTCATAGATAATGCTAATGACAGAAAAAATGTAGTATTATGTTGTTCGGG
The DNA here is from genome assembly GCA_013368495.1 of Paragonimus heterotremus. Classification (NCBI taxonomy): domain Eukaryota; kingdom Metazoa; phylum Platyhelminthes; class Trematoda; order Plagiorchiida; family Troglotrematidae; genus Paragonimus; species Paragonimus heterotremus. The sequence goes on from LUCH01002079.1 coordinate 66,523, forward strand.
TGTAGATAGGAAGCGCGTAGCATATAATTTAGTAATAACGGTGTACACGGTCGAAAGTCACAGGTACTTCAATTTCGGTCTGAGCAACTGGTCCCATCCGGCAACCAGCGTCGATCTCATATAGCAGCTCTGGTTACCAATGTTGCTTGCCATTGCGTTATGAACCGCACATCGTGCCGAATTCAGAATACATAGACACAACTTCCTATAGGCAGTATACAAGATTGCTAACCATGTTCACCGCTAGGATGATTGGGACTTCAGGTAAACGTGTGTTTCAGATTAATGAATATTGGACTCATACTATAGAGCCCTTTGTACTCTACAATGACAACAGCAACGGAGCACGAAAGCAGGCCGTTTAGGAAGAGTGGACGACATGAAAAAGAAGTTTTATTTTCACTCTTATTTTTTATGCGTACACTTATCGCTTAGTTGAAATCTCACAAGAGAAACTTAAATGTTGTGTATTGGTTCTATACCACCTCTATGTAACTTCTGTCAAATAATTACCAAATGCCTGTATAGTCGAGGTTACACCAATTCAGAACAGGATCAAACCATTCCACAACAATGAGGTCATCGTTAATGATCAATCATCTCACTACCTGAGTCTAGTATTACTCATAACCTGACAGTGAGGAGTATTAACTAATTTGAAATATGAGAGCGTTGCCACGGAGTTTAGGCTGTTTGTCACAGATGGACGCTACTGGGAAATTGATCTCAGGAGGGAGAGTTAAGATCCATTGAAGAAATAGAACCATAACAATCCAGGCAATCGATTACCCATCAGTAACCCATCAAAAGTGAGCTTAGCTATAGTCAGTGATGTTCAACAGTATACACCTCTATGGTATTTATGCGAAACAGTCAGTCAACCGATGAGTCACGAATAACCAGATAGACCGTGATCAGTGATGGGTGAATGAAGAAGAAGTAAATAACTTTCAGTTAATAGGCAGAACAGTAAGAGTAAGAAGTGTTTCCAAACAGAGTATAGTGTGTACGTCAGTACATAAGGGAAAAAGAGATTATTGGCGGCAACATCGCAGTAGAAGAAACCGAACAGGGGCAAGTTTAACAAACGAAAGGGAGAACATAAAGGAAGAGATACTCACTTCGTCTTGGCTCGTTTGGTGATCGGTATTCGCCCTCTTAGTTTGGTTGATACGGATAATGGTTGGACTGGGAGACGCCAGAGGCAATGGGGTTGACGGTGTCGATTGATAAGAAGGTACAAGTGTGCCATCCTTCGGTTTCTGTAGTTCAATGCTAGCCTCAGCACTGCCTGCGGCCTGAGATAATTCACTAGATTGTCTAACTCGCCGGGAATCGGTTAACCACACAGCGTCCGGTTCGACAGGACTAGAGGACCTATTGCGTTGCAGTGGTGGGGATAATTCGTCACCAACGTGATTGTGAGCACCTTCGCCGGGATTATCATCAACAGGAATACGCTGTAAACGATTCCGACGCCATGGTCTTTCGTGAGCACCGAGACCGGATGTGGAAGACGACGTGGACGAGACAGGGCCTCCATAGGCTTCATTGTAGAGTATCTGCGAGCTAGACCATCTACTGACATATACGGGATCACCTTCGGAGGAAAATGAACGATAATCTATTAGGAAACGAAGTGTATACCCACAAAACCAACACAACTGAAGAAAATGTCATTAGGAATTGCAGAAAGATTGAGGTATTGCTGTAGCCGTTTACAGGGTTGACGGGAATAAATATAGTCCGAATTTCTGCCGTCTCAATTTCCTAACGTTTTTTGTACCCGAAAATGTCTTTGAAGGCTGAAGAGTCAACGACTGTAGTACAGCATAGGCTTATGCTGAAGCAGTTCGAATTGTTCTTCTTCTATGTTAACTGACAATTAAGTTTACCTATCTAGCCATGTCATTAGGCCATTCTAACGGGTAGAGACAACATACGCAGGTGTTACTGTTGAAGTACAATACAATGCAAGGGACAGTATGCTCCGTAAGTGAGGCAGAGGTACCATTGAGGTGAAACGTTTAATAAAACGAGATGTTTACATTGTACAATCCATTGGCTGTGTGTTTCTAAACCGTAATTCTAACTGTCGATATAGTGAGTTCTCTAGTTAAGTGTTGTATGCACTTCTAACTAGGCTGTTGGACCGATTTCCCTTGAGGATGGCTCGTTCAGTTTATTCTGTTGATCGGGACTTTTAAGTCAGATATATGCAGCTAACCACACTATGTGAACCGGATGAAATCACTACCAGTAGAGTCTAAAAATGACTTGACGATTTCAGGGCTGATGACGTCTATGTGAATCCTAATTATAAACTTGTCGTAGACGCCTGAAGAATAGGCTTGAAGGAAGAGAACAGCTTTTGACAGAACTCGAACACTGCGTCTTGAGATAGACAAAACGGAAGCCTCGGTCCGGAATCATAACGCGATTGACTTTGCTAATTGATACCAAATCAAATCAAAAGATCAGCGCGAAATGTCACTTTACTCCACTCAAAAACGCGTGACCGATAATACATAAGGATGTACAAATATTTTCTAATCGGAAGGCTGAGGGATAGTTACTACTTACAATCGCTCAGTAATCAATGAACTTGGCTGGTTAAAGACCAAACGAGCAAAAAAACTGGTCATTTCTCGACTGTTTTGGGGACGGTTGTCCATTGTGATTGATCGTGATCAATTTCTCACTGAAGGAGGCGTTTATGGAGAGGAATACGGCGTTCCTGATCAATCTAAACTGTCCGAAGACGAGTGTTACACGCGGCTAACTTTGATTCCTCCCCTATATATACACTGACGATGGCTCAACCGTACAGCATGTCAACTAACGAACCGAAACCTCCTTCCGGACAGCGGCTGCATCTCATGTCAGTGAGTGGACGGTAGACAAATAGCGATTCCCAAACGCCTTCAAAGTGCCGCTTGCCTAACCAAGTACAAACAGTTTCTTCATCTCTCCACTTCATACGCAGTATGTAAACAATAAAATCAAAACGCCGATAGCAGAATACTCTACATAGATGTGTGTATATATACAATCCAATATAAAGCTATGTATAGGTTCAAAAATCAGTGTTGTGGTTGGGCATGATGTGACCATGTCAAGAGGCTATATATCACTTAGGAGAAATCGCAAACTGATATCTTCGAAAGTTAGAAGCGCCTGCCTCCTTTGAGCTCTCATTTCCTTATGCCGTGACATCGTTCCCCGACAGGTGATCGATTAAGATGTTGATGCTATTGAAGTGATGAGTAAAACAATTTAGTGTAATGCTTGATGCCGGTTTTCATGCGAAAGTCTGTCGACATTAGAGAACACGTTGGATCAGACCAAATGCAAAACACCACATAAATCAACTGGAATCAACCAACTGGGTTAACACCTGGCTCTTCGTGTACTTAATTGTCTGATGGAGCTAACTATACATATGAACGCTGATGGACACTTATTGAATTTTTGCCCAAACTGTCAATTTCATATGAAGCCCGGAGGTTTTCTACGAAATTCAAATCATTCACTAAGATAACATGTTCCCAACAGATAAGTGTACTGCATCTTAATAAGTTAAGACATTTAGGTGGCGATTAGATAAAAGAGTAACGGTGTAATAAAAAGCCTTTCACAACCAGTAGAGGGCTATGGAAAAAAGTGATGAGCCGATGCCTTTTGGATACAACAAAGGATCGGCTTTGATAGAAGGTAGTCAGTATGAACAAAGACAGTTACCCGGTATTCCTAAGTGTAGATCGATAGCCAAGACAATCGAAAGACTAGACCAGGTGCACACAAAAAACGACGATGGATAACCAAATGTCATCCACAACGTTTTCATAAGATTACTAACAGCTCTAAAATATTTTGCTGGACATGCACTTAATGAGGAATTAAGAAAGCCGTGGTGCTTATTCGGTCGTTTTGGAAGTTCCAGTTGCTAGGTTAGTGAAAGCACGGATGGCTGCACCACTAGGTTCAAAACATTTTTGAACGTGGTGGGACGTGGTGATCAATAGCATGTATGAATCGTCACGGTTGACAATTCTCCAAGTTGTTCATTTTCTATTTACCTGAGACGTTTTACGCTAAAGGTGTCATCAATAGCAGATCAGTTAAAATCTAACAATGGATTGCATCGGAAGGGAGCAAGTTGTACAGTCTAGATATTCTGAATAAATTCGAAATCCCCACATGATATTGCGCACACTGTGATACGGAGAAGTTATAATTACGAAAATACGCCCATACGATACAGGTCATGAGGGCTGATGACAACAAAGATCATTGACGAGCAGATTGTATAATGTGTGAGTGTGCAAAAGAGAATAGCAAAACCAGTCAGTTGAATAAGAACAAACAAACAAAAATTGTTACACGGCTGATGCAACACGCTGTGATTGAATTATATGACTTGCTCTATAGAGGTTTTAAGCCCTTTTTACGTAAGTACTCTAAACATTATCCAAAAACTTCAAACATAGCAACCATGACTGACTTGTGACAATATGAAGTGCAAGTCGTTATTAGTAGAAAACGTACCGGTTGATACGTATGTGGGCGGATAGGCAGTGCTCAAGATGTGATAAAAACAAATAGGTCACGACAGTTTTAAGGCATTGCAACAAAATACTCCATTTTCAAATCCTCTACAAACACAAACATATAGACTTAATTAAACATGCTATGAGAAGCAACTATCATAGGCTGATGCCTCTTGTGTTGCTCACATTTGTAATTTCGAGCAGTCGGAGCATGTGCAGGTTTAGTGCGCCCAACAGGCTATGCAACCATAAACAGCAACAGAAGGCGTCCGTAAACGCATGTGGACAGCCGCCAAAAACCCACGAATTAACACACCCGGCATCGAATCCTGAAAGCAGTCTTTTAAAAACAACCAGCCATCATACTGGGTCATTATGAAACTTGTAACACATACCTCCGGCAATTACTCGCGAGACTACAAAGGCCCTTCTTTGAAGTTTGTAGCATTGTGTCTAGAGGAGCATTGGAAAAGAGCATATTTTCTCCAGTTGTATGTTGCTAGCGTATAGTACCTAAAACAGTGCACAACAATTCAAGTGTGGCATGGTAACACTTTGTTAGTGCACACCTGGTTGTACGAACTACAGCCGAGCTATGTTTAACACAATGCTCACATGTGTCCATTAGTTTCATTGCATTTTCATAAAAAACACGCATATCTAATGAATAAGAACCACTGTTCGTAACACGAAGGATCAGATGACAGTTCTACTGCTATTGACAGTTAAATGAAAAACCGTGAAAATGACTATTATCACAATGGAATGACCGGTAGAGAAGTGACCAGCCATTAGCATGGACTCTGTTTAGAAACAAAGAAGTGAATTGTTTGGTTATCTTTAGTACAGAAAATCACTGTCAGTTGAATGAACCGCTAGAAACAAACCTGGAATTACGTAGGCTGGCGAATCAGTATGTACATGGTCGAGTATAACGCTGGCCAACCGTTCAGCGTTCCATTCAGAACGATCGTTTGAGTGACGAGGACGAACGGATAAAAGTGTGACACCATTCATCCGAGATGGGTCTCGCGGTGAGTAAACGACAGCGGAAGAGGATGATGCGTAGGTTGCACCAGATGCAGCAGCTTTGGCTTCTCGATGTCGTTTGCTGTCCGTAGTTGCATACCCATAAGTTGTGACAACATTGGGAGGCGTGGAGATATTCTTTTCGTTATTTCGCGATTGAACCGGCGAATCCGTGGACAAGCAACGAGAGCGATCGGTCGACTGTGGCAGAACAATATGGCATGGTCAAGTTGAAGCAAACAGAGAATAGTTACAAGTGGTATGTGAATTTTCCGCTATACATTCGTCTCTAGTAAGCGGGAAACATGCGTATACGAACAAAAACGACGTTCTTTTTTTTTTAGAATAAAAAAATGTTCGAATAATGTAAATAACTTTATCATATCAAGACAGTTGTGATGAAAGTAGTCAGTTGTATTGTTCAACTGATCCATTTTTGCCATTACAGAATAGTGCGTCTTCAAACACAGACCAGATATTGAGAATGAAAAAAAAACTGATCACTATGGGGAATTAGGCAACAGGCTTGTCAACATTTTAACAGTTGTATATGATGTGACATACCATAAAAAAACAATATGCTGTAAATTATTTCATTACTACATCACTCTGCTCTTGTTACACAATCGTCTCTCTAGAGTACGTACCAAACCACCCTTGACAGTAAATCAAGTATTCTTTACAGTGCGAACAATCTCGGTTTGCATGCTAATTGAAGTGCCCCAGCAGTTATAAGTATTTCATCTCTTGAAGTTTTTCCTCGTTGAGTTTATCTCTACCGGTCTTCTTCGCTATCATTAATGCAGGGAATATGACAATCTAAGTGGCCATAAGTGAACAAACAGCCAGGTTAGACAAATCTAGCGTGCAGACGAGGCGTGTCTTGCTGGCAATAGCAGAGACTACATAAATTCTAGTTCGTTCTAGATCGAATAGTCCCCCCTGCATGCCACAATATTCGAAAAAAACCGATCGCAAATTAGGACGTCAGCGAAATACATCAACATGATGACAGGATTTTCCATTCACTTTGCATTCACGTTTGCATTCTATTTCTCCCTTCTACTTTAAAACATACAAAATGTGTGCTATGACGGTCTGGAGGCAGTCGGCTAAATTTATAGCTGAGTTCTTGTCTCTATCTGAGCGAACACAATTTCAAAATGTTTCTTCAAAAGTAAGTGCGCCTGATTAGTTCGGTACGATATGGTTACATTGTAAACCAATTTGGAGGTGATGTGGTCTACTTGGAATTGGCCTCTCTCAAAGTGTATTAATTCAGCTAAAAATTTGAGTGAATGATCGACAACCGAACGGTGCGTAAAATTACCACAATATCTGGTTCTACCACCGTTCAGGCTTGGCGAGGAAAGTTAATGTAATCCGTTATTTGCGACAATCCTAAGCTCTACCAAGATGTGAAGAGGACTGGGTGGAAATGAGAACGTATTGAGTGTAGGATAACCGGATTATTCAATTAACGTACACCGATAGTGCGTACCCATCCATCTGTTCATATATGATTCCAAACGATTCACGTTGGAAATGAAACTCTCCGATTTTATGAAAATGAAGAATATGTGAAAAAATTTGGAACAGTGATGAACAACATGGATACTGTTGCAGTAATGTCGTTATAGAGGGGTTGCATATTAGGAAGCAGTGGTCGTACGTGTTAGGGAAGTGGTCCCTCAATCAAAAAAAGCTAGGCGTTTTTTTACAGAGGCGATCACTGGGGAGTATCCATTCGGGTTGGTCGCCGAGTAGACTACCAGATGACAGATTGTGCATGCCGATTGGTACGTTGGTTAAGCAATGACACAAAAGAATACAATTTCTATGCACAACAGCGGCGTTAGTGGATTCCACCGTGAACTGTTCGAGAAATCCTGCTTGGGCAGTGGATCCCATAGATTATTTGGTGGATATCATACGAGACAGTGGGACGGGTGACTAATAGAGTTCAAATGTCAAATTTCCGAGCTCCCGGCATGGCTTCATAGTACAGTTGGTACAGCACCTGCCGCGCTTGAGCATGGTGTTTCTGTTGCTAGTTCGAATCCAGCCGAAGCCCTGAATTTTCACAATTGGGTCTCATCTAAAATCATAAATCTCCCAAGCTACTTATTAGTAATATAAGATAAGGTAAAAAAAAATCTCGCCTGCTTTTGAGACGAAGCAGTTAGGTAAATAAGTCAAGAATTAGACCCAAGATGAAGAAGTTGTAAGCATGGTTGTCCAGTTTCCCATTGTCTAGATCTGGGCCATTTGAAAGAACTGCCACCCACACCTTATATACAAATAAACATTTATTTTGTCCTTTAAAAATGAACGGAACGTTACTAACTCAAAAAACAGTGGATTGTTTGTAAGAAGAACTACGAAAAGCTTAAAAAATAAGTTAAACCTACATTGTATAACGAGACCAAACGAATTGGCTATTGAAACTGTTAAACCACATCACAAATTGTAGTCGGACAGACAGAAAAGTGTATCAAGTTTGAGTCAGTTTCCGAATGAAATTTAGCCTAATGTTTATGAACTGATATCACGGTAGCGAGCTCATCGATCACATTGACCTCCGAACTCAAACGTGAACTTACATTGGATAATACTAATTGGGGTGGTAAGTTGTCACTATTCTGAATTCAGTCGTCAAGTGATACATGAGAAGTGTGGACTCGATGCCGTTGTGATTAGGAAACTGAGAAGGTGATAGGTTTAAAACGCTTGGAACCCACAGTGTCACATTATCGAAGTGAGACCAGTCTGTTTGACCGAACGATGTAAAACAGCCGATATTAAAGAGTAATGTTGGCTGTAAGATAAAACGCTGCACTTGGGCAGAACTCTCCTCCACTGATTATCAGGAAAACACACAGTCCACAGTGAAGGGAAAGCGACGCTTACAATTGAGAGGTGGGTATGAACGTTGGAAACACATTGCAGCTGGATATGATCAGAGTTGGCAAAGTTGGGCAGAAGCCATAAAGGTGTCCTGGGCTCAAATCTGTGATCGTAGATTGGCGTAGTCACCTCGGCTCTATTTGGATTATGTACACACTAACTTCTATGAGGCATTACAGGAGGTTGAGCTAACAATAAAAACACGTTAAAAGTGGTTAAAATCAACGGCTTGAGGACACAATATCCTTTTAGATCTTATTTCTAAGTAAAAAGATGAATTGCCACAGAGAGACCATTCTCCTTCAAGTTAACAACACGAGATCAACTAATCCCCAGCAGAAGTAAACACAAAAACTTAAACATCACATCCAAGCGAAAAAAGATTACATGACGACGTACGTGGTCTGTTGATCTACTGCTGACCGTGATCACTCTGGGTACCGATGGAGAAGTATCACCAGACAAAAGCGATAGGGGACTCAACGGAGTAGTTGGAGTGTCGTCACTCAACCGAGAACCGACGTATCGATAGTACGGTTCAGACTGTGGACCACCCCTAGAGGTTTGAGAGCTACGATGCCGATTAGCCATTGCAGCGACAGTAAGAATAGAAGCGGAAGTGGCCAGACCTGAACAGGGGCGTTGCGTGTTGAACCCGTGAGTGGGAGAGGATGGAAAAATCGGTTTGACCGGCTCACGCTGACCTGAATTGGCAATGGTGCTTTTAGCGAGCAAATCTCGTCTACGAGCAGGTCTCTGATACAAAGAGAAAAAAGTCAAAGTTGGGAGCATGCAAAGTTCGTTTTGTAAGTGTGTCGATGATAATGACAATCTAAAAACAGAAAAATAAAAACAAATTGGAGAGTAGCACAGGAACACAGTACGTTCTCATAGTAGCGTACCTTTAAAAAAATGGCTTGCGACCTAACATGGCCACCGCTGTGCGCCCGTGTTGGTAAGGTAGAAAACGGCAATTGAGTCTGTCCGAAATATTGGTCCAAGCGTGACGATCGTGCATATTTAGGACGCTCATGTTTTACCAGAAGCATTACACATAATGATCAGGAGCACAAAATTTCGACGCTGGATTGTAAATTAAACCAAATGGACAGCTCGGAGAATGACTGTCTCAACAAGCACATGTGACCTAACAAGTCACATGACAAAGCGCACGGCCTCGTCGAACACGCTGGATTAGACGATCATTTATGGAACTGCTGTAAGGGTAGAACTAGGTCAAATCTGGATTGACAACTGATGATTCTACAGTGTACGTGATAGTCTACGCAAATCAAGTAAGCTTGACTGACAGATTTACATAACCAGAGTGAGAGAGTGAGTTTTAATGCGATTTAAACAGCAGACAGTTAGGGAAACCGAAAGAGAACTTGATTAGTGGCAGTCAGTAATTACCATCACATAAGCTTCAAGGACTGATCCATTACAGAATAAAAACGAGATTCACTTTTCGCTTACTGATTGCCTGAATTTGACTCCAGTGTTTGCGAGTCGAACACACTATTACCCTCAATAAATTCGCACTAGAAGTGACCGAATCGTAATAAATAAGAGTGGCATACTACAACACTTAGTAGCCGAAATTCTATCTGTCAATAACTGGAAACACTGCTCAGAAGCTTTAATGAAGTCGACTATTCCAACTTGCCAGCGGAGTAACGAGCAAGAGGTTTAGAACACGCAAGTGAAGTAGTTACGTGAGGGGTTCTCTATGAAGAACTGTCTAATCTGTTCACGCCGGTTACGTCTAACGGACTATAACGACCAGATTACGTGCGGACAACAGCATACAGGAACATGATTAAAACGGTTAACAATCGAAAAGATCATAATTTGGCCTAGAACGTAAAATGTAACCAGGTCAAATAAGGATATTCACATACAGACAACTCCCATCCAACAAGAAGTATATGATAGCTGTTATTGTGATGGATAACCAAATCACAGGGGCAAATATCCCAACAATCGACGGAATGTTTCAACGAGGCAACGAAGTATGTTCAAAAGCCCAAAACAAGAAGATTACAAACAACAAGAGTGACAAGACGATCCATCACTCAACGAAACTGGACCAACGAACGAGGAATGGCAGGCAAAAAATCCCCGACAGAGGGTGTCAGTCACACACAGACCAGACCGGAGTGTACACGACGTGGTGTGATGTGGACCGGAATTCCGGTAGATAAAGGCGAGTGCGCGCGCGTGGCGTGGGAACGGCCGGAGTTGAACAATAAAGACCGTGATTTATTGAACGATTTTTCGCTACACTAGTGTCGTGCCCTGAATACAATGCAATGAAGCTGCTGTACAAAGCCTATTCGGGGATGGAGAAGTGGAAGATTGGCTGTCGGAATTTGAAGTGATTGCAGCATGCACCGGACTAAAAAACGAGGCAAAATTGAAGACATTGCCCACCGGACGGTCAGCAGTTGTCTAGCCCTTGAGTAAACAGACAAAGGCTTCAGTCTAGTATCAAGAAAACAGGCGACACTGATTCAGGAATTTACTACGGAACAGGAAAGGACAGCCGACAATGGACCGTTTCTAAAGCACTGGCTTTTGCGACACTCAAGACTCCCGGTATCCTATTGACACTCATTACGGTAGCTGACTGGGTCTGTCAGAAGCGGACGAGAAAACGAAAGACAGACTGGTGAGGGGGCGATTTATTCAGAGCTTTCAATCTGCATTGCAGGAAAAGGTTCGAATGGCTGGGCTTTGGTGGACCATCGATATCGATTGCCTGGTCGGAAATGCACAGCGTCTACTCGTACGGCGGAAGTCGGACGGCTAGAAGTCACGGATCTCCAGGAGAAAGTGGAACAAGTGGCGAAAGCAGTGGAGGATTTGAAGATGAATGTGGAATCAAGGAGACCATAAGTTTGACGAGCACGTAATCACGCCGCAATCGTCGCTTTGTTTGTAACGAGGTGAGACACTTTGTCAGCTATTGCCCTAACAGATGTTTTTGGTTTTCTGTGGTACCCGCCTGTCAGAGGGGTGTTTTCCACGAGCAAAAGTGCTGATCAAAAGATAACAAAAGAGCGCGACAATAGATATGGGGACGAAGGCGTCCATTACGAACAAAGTACAAGGATTGTCCGTTAAATCGCGGTGGGACGGCGTTGAAGGCACCGGGAAATGAGAATGTTGAAATACAGATAGATGATGCCAGGTAATGTCATACAACGTTACCAATTGACAACGTGAAACAGACGATAATAGGAGCGGATCTGCTACGTCGACTGAAGACCAATAGAGATCTGGAGAATAGCCGGCTACGTGTTGATGGTGATGCCGGGAAATTCTATCGCGAAGGGATGAAGCAGTAATGCCGAATAGGCACGGTCGTTGCTAAATCTCAACCAGAATGCCCGTTTCTAGCCACCAGGCAGTGTGTTCATGAGTTCGCTCACATATCCACTGATGCGGATAACCAGTACGGAATGTCTACGTGGATGGAACATTCGGTGAACCTGCAGCCAAGCGCGGAATGTAGAACAGCACACAAGAGGATATCATTCAAGTTCACTCCAGAAGTGGAGAGGCAACTGAAGTAGGTGTTAGAGAAGGAGATACTTCAACAGACAAGCAGCCAATTTTCGTCGCCAGTCCGCTTGACTAGGAAATCGGATGAAACCTACCGATTTTGTGTCGATTTCAGGGAGCTGGATCGAGTGACAGACAGTGATGTGTTTTCGATGCCCCAAATGGAAGGGATTTTTGAACATCTGTACGAAGCCAAAATAACATCTCTCATAGACCTGCGTTCTGATTACTAGCAACTACAAATGGGAGAGAACGACAAAGCTAAAACCGACATTTACGTGAATAGATAGTAATACGAATTCCTTAGGATGCCGTTCGACCTTTGGAACACTCCAGAAATCTTCGGACGTCTTCCGCTTCTTATTCTGGAGGATCAAGAAAGAGTAATCGTGTATGGGGATGACATCGTTATATTCTCTAATACGGTGTCGGAACATGCAAAAAGGCTGAGAGCAGTGCTACAACGAATCGACCAAGTCGATATTGTGAGGTTACCGGCATTGTGGTTAACATGCTAGTTTCACAAGCACGAGGGTCAGAGTGCAAATTCCCGTCCGGATAAGAATATGCACTATTGATGTGCACTAATAATAAGAGCGACACTAGAGTCTAGTGCTTCCGTTTGAAGTGAGGTAGCCGAAATGCTTATCTGAACGCGAAGGCTGTGATAAAGTGTGGGAGACGTTCAATTTTGAAATAGTTTAAATCCCCGAACCTTCAGTACTAAGTAACATCAGTTCAATTTAGCACAACAGTGCTTTTTGCATTAATATCGCATACCGTTCAGAAACAGTATACTGAACCTTTAACAAAAGAACATTCCTGCACGCTGCTCTACTAGAAACTACGTTTTCGAAACCACTTGATACTACCGGTGTCTAACATGCAACATTCAGTGCAGACATTTCACGTGCATCATCACTGCTCCGATCTCGCGGTGACGACTTGGGCGAAAATCCAAAGAAACTGTCTTTTTTGAGAAATCGATGAGTTGAAGGAATGTAGCGGTCGTCGTACCTCAGTACAACCCACTGAATGTCGTGATGTCACTAAACTCAGCAGCTTCCTTGTATCACATTCTTTTTTTAAAATTACTGACGGAGTAATGATGCATACGTTTCTCCACTAAGGTTATCCACTAACTCGGACCTAACCATCACAAAACTGTTTGTCAATAGAGTGGCAGTGTGGTATACGCCGTTGTATGACAATCAAACATGGACACTATTTAGACGAAATGTGCGGAATGTGACCTGCTTCCATCTAGAATATCTCAGGCGTATCCAGGACATCCTATCTGAGAATACAAGCATAGATGACTAAGTATTCTACCAAGCAGACAGGGGCAAAACTGAGGCAATATTGATGAGCAACAGGCTTTGTTTGCTAAGACATTTTCATAGGATGCCTGATGATCAGATTCCGAAGCAACTGCTACCCGGGTGTCCTGTGATAGCAGGATGTTAGAGTTAAGCAAGTTTTTCACATCTATAGATGTTAGAATATGAAAAAACGCTAACTTGATCCACCGCACCTTGAAGATCGACAAACACACGGTCATGAATTCAAACGCTCAATTCGCAAAGGAACTATAAACGTCGCAAATCGCAATGAAGTGACCATGCGGCGCTAGGGTTGCCAGTCTGGTGACTGACAAACTAGCAACGTATCCAAAGTGAGCTGTCAAGGGGCAGATTGTACATCAGCCACAAGTACGTTAAACCGACGAACTCAAAGCACATGTTTCCCAGTCTTAGTTGTTCGGGGTTATATCGGATGCATGCATGTGCGCGGGGCAATAAGAAGTGGATATCAAATCATTTGTGGCGAAGTATGTGCGTAGACGTTCTTTAGCTTCGGTCACTGTGGCGCAATAATCTGGGAATGGATGCCCCCAACCATGAATCTTAATTAAGGATGACATACGAAATAACACTATGATCTAATAACATAGATCCTCTGATTCCATCAATAAAATTACTAAACAGAAACAGTTATCTTTAAGAAGCAAGCATTGAAACCACGAAGCGCAAGATGTCATGCGATGTACCGCGAGACACGCGACCAAAATGTTGGCAAACTGTCTAAACCTAGACAAGGTCAGTCAAGGTTTATGACAGTATTTATGACTAACAGTCACTGAGTAGCCACTAACTTCTCATATCCACCAGTGAAGATAAATTCGCCTAACCTTAGTGTGACATAGCTGCACTGTATTAGTTTGTTAGAGCGCCCATCCTGTTACCGTCCCATAGCGCATCCGTCGTGAGAAGGGAAAAAAATCGGTTGAGACTTTTTATACCGCTATGCTCATTAGCGATCCTAACTCTTTTTTTCGGTAACTGTTCTCTTGACGTCGTGGGAATGTGTGGTTATTACGCGCCCTGTAAATACCTTGTACTTGCCCTAGCCACACCCCGTTTTGGAGCGGAACAAAGCTTAATATTTTGAACGCGTCTTCTGGCTTGCCTTAGGAGCGAATTCGGGACAGTCGCAGTACTTTTCGGGACCGAGGTTTTCGTGTTAATAATTACCGAGGCGAGAATCCGATTTTATTCAGCGTACCACTATACCGAGATCGAACCAGCGTATCGTTTAGGAGGGTTTACAACGTAATTACAAGTAGGCTATATTCCTCAAATCTACACAAGTCTCTTTGGATATCCAAGTTGAGCCTCGTGAAGCGTTATCAGGAAAACATAAAGTGATAACCAACGGAGACCGTATTGGGTAAAAAATGATGGGTTGGTTTTCAAATATTTGGCTATGATCTCCATAGCCATCGGTGAACGCAGTGATGACCATCTGGAGACTTTTCAAACCAACCTACGGCTAAGTGTAACGGAACCTTCATACAGAAAGAACAGTTTCCAAAGTCAGGGCCATGAGGATTTGCAAGCATACAAAACGTAGAGCGCAAAAAAGACGATGAAGACGTAAGGGAAACAGACAGCAAACGATAGAAATGAGAAAAAGCACTACATACCACACTGCCATCGGCACTTCCAGGGTCTTTCAATCGTGCTCTTATCAGTGGCACAGTATTGAGGCCATCTTGTACGGATCCGAAGATTGGCTGACTCTGCCAAATCTGATCAGGTTCGGGAGAAGCGATCGAACGACTAGGCAACATGTTCGGAGCTGGGTATAAAAGAATGCAAAAGAGTAGAAAGAAGAGACAGTTATCATCAGTAATCAGTGTTCAATTACTCACAATAGATGTCAGCCACTTCGAAGCACCACTTAGACCCTTACCAATTGGAAATGAAAATATACAATGGAAAAATACGATGTCTATTCTGCTGTTACTCAAGTCCACATGAATAAGGAGACGGATAAGGCACAGCCTAGTAACTACGTTAGGATACCCAGACCAAAATAAATAAATATTTTGAAAAATGATCGGACAGTTACCTGATGGAAGAGTGGGAACAGATCGCCATAGTGGACGGAGTAAACAACATTCAGCGGAACTGCTTGTACCGGGTTGTGTGTATTCTACACTTATTCCGTTGTAAGGGTCCTTTCCCACACAGACGTCGTTTATTTAGGGCTAAGACTTAATTGCCCAGTTGGCTCTCGGATTCGAGCTGAGAATTAGTGCTAATGTTTAAGACGGTTCACTTGGATTAAAAGTTAAAACAATAGAAAATTCAATGTTGTAAAGTCGATTGATAGTTTGAACAGCCAATTTTACTTCTTTTCGGTCCAAGATGAACAACATCTGGCCGAGCCAAGGTATCCTACCGACACTTCCTCGTTTGTGGGGAGGTTTTTGTAATTGGCACTATCCAATTTATCGAAGGCACCCGATTCCTTTCTTTCAATTTTCCTTCGGTTTTCGATTTATGTGGCTGATATTCCCAGTCCACCACCATCACTGCTTCAATCCATCTTTATGGGTTTTCCGGAGTACATAGTACTGTTGTAAACCCCCAAAAAGATAAGCTGGATCGACCACGGAATAGAACTGTGTTTGACAGAATTCGGATTTTTTGCCTAGAGATAAGGAAAACAAAAAAGCTTGGTCCCAAGAATAACGCGACTGTCCCCGTTGATTGCTCCTAAGTCAAACCAAAAGACGAATGCAAAACGTCAGTGTATCAAGGAGTAAAATACAGAGTATTTATTTGGTGCATGATGACCTACAGACATTCTCGAATCGCGTAGTAACTAGATCTACGGTCTATAGGTGCATAAGAAGATTATAAAAGATAACGGCTAACGACAGGGTGGATAGCTGAATGACGGATAACGATATGGCAGATAACAGAACAACAGATAACGGTAATGAATAACGGACGGCAGAGAATACAAAATTAACTTGGAACTTCCCAGATAACCCCACCATTCAAGACTAAAGCATGAGGACAGGAAGAAGACTGGCGTTCAAACATATCTGTATTATGTCACTCACTCAGAAGACAACATGAACATAAATGTTATGACCTCCCCTGATATAGAAAGGTAAGAACAAACGCAAAGACCACGGGCAGTACCTCTATCACGAACCAACGCAACGATATCGCAAAACGGTACGAAAATCAGAGCGCAAATATCGAAATCCAGCACTCGCAGTATAGAACCCCGAACAAGTAAGGAAAAAGGCAGCGTTCAAACAAACCTTATTTGTGGCTCAGCCCGAAAGTGAGATAGTGGTTTACAGCAACTGTATTTATTTAGGCTTGAAGCGGCCCTGGGCCTAGGCCACCAAATGGGCTAATCAGAGACGAGAGCAAGTTCTCGGATGTTCGAGAATTCTGGCGGGCGTTCAAATCCTCAGAAATGAAGAACCCATTTTCGTTGGCAAATAATGCAAATTTTTGGGAAAAACTCGTTTATATTTGTTGGGTGTGTGACCAATAAGGACGCAAGGTCGAAAAATCATTACGACCATCAGGGACAGCAATACATCAGTGATTCTCACTGATACTTAACTTGTGGAAAAATGGACTAGACAAATAGAAATCCAGACAGTACAGCGATGCCCCAATCAGAAAACTAGTGTGGGCAGGATGCCAAAAATAACAACGAAAGCTGAGAACGCTCGTGAAAGGCACAGAAGCACATGCCCATGCCAAATTTGAACGTTATTTAAAACAGTAATGTCATGCAATTTGCAAGGCAAATAAAGTGATATTTCCGGGGAAGTGAAGACTTCCCTGACAAATAATTATTAAGCCACCAATGAACCTGGTGGAACAAAGGTCGAACAGGTAAAAAATGGTGACAACTGCCTGTGGTTTGTTCTTAGAGTTTTAATTCATTCTGACCAGACAATCGTTTTCTCGAGGAAGAAGGCCGTTTCGAATGGGAAGATGGGGTTCCCTAACATGCTCGTTTGTAGATTGTTATATTCACTTGGGGGATTGCTTCCGATGATCGATCTGGATCGGTTTGACATGTTTATCGCGTGTGGTGGTCCACCGTCTCAATGGATATTTGTGATCAGTGTCCTGGATCTGTAACGTCGGTTCTGTCAAATATTCAGTTCCGGGAAATCTTTCTTCTTTCTTTAATTCGGAAATGCTCAACAACATACCAGGTTGTGCAGTTGATTCTACCTTTTTACCAGTTCTATGGTCCATGAGATATGAAAACAAGGACGTATTATGCATGAGATATGTGTCTTCAGTTGTGTTGTCTTTTCATTCTTACGTTGTGTTCTGTTTGAATCAGCAATCATATCAAAGGAAGCACCCAGTTTTCCATTAACCATGCATTCCGCCGACGACTTGCTTTCTCGAACGTTCGGGTTTGAGGTTGTCCGACAAGTAACCACAAAGCTCTGTAGGATATGACATGGTGGTCACTCTCTAAAAGCCTACAACACTGCTCGTTCGACTGAAGATGGTAAACTGGAGATCGCATGTGTTGGATGCCTAGCCGCGGGCAGAAGTCCTCGAAGACGGGGGAGGTGAACTCAGAATAGTCGTCCGTGGCCAACATCTCTGGCAGTCACAAACAGTTAAAGAGTCCCGATAGCTTCTGTATGGTGCTGTCCGTGTTCGACTTTCGTAGGTTGTGAACTTCCGGTCACTTGGAGTAGGTGTCGACGATAACCTGATACGTCCGCCCATTGAGTGCCTCGGCGGAATCCGTATGAACCCTATGCCAAGGTCTTTGGGCTGCCGGCCAAGTGTGCAGTTCATATTTCACAGGGTTTTTCGAAGTCATGCAACACGATGTGCAATTGTGACAGTGTTGTTCAACCTGATCGAACATTTGGGGCCAATGGGCAAAACTGCGTGCCAAGGACTTCATTCGGTTGATCCCTGGATGTCCACTGCGAAACTGTTTGAAAATTTGTCGTTGGAGGGCTTCCGGGGCTGCTACCCTGTCGACAAACGTGACGCATCCGTCCACGATCGGAAGAGTTTGTCGAATGTGGAAACATTCCCATAAGTCGCCATTGAGGTCAGCATGTGGCAAAGTTGTGCGAATGAAGGTCATTATTTGCTTCAAAATTGGATTCAGTTTGGTCGTCTCCTTGATAATCTCAGCTGTCACTGGAAGAGCTCAAACAGTCTCGTTGAGGATAAGGTAAACATCAAGTTTGATGCTGACCGCTGCGATTGTTGTCTCTTCGTCGCTCGATGCGTGTGATCCGAGGAGTCTGGATAAAGCATCACTTTGACCGAAGCCGGTTGTGGAACGGTACTGTATCCGGAAGTCATAGGCAAGAAGCATTCTTGCTCATCTTTGCAAGCGATTGGAAGTGTAAGCCGAAATTCCTTTCTTTCAGTCGAACACAGCGAGCAATGACTCGTGGCCCATCAACAGATAAATGTCGCCCGTAAATAATTTTGTGAAACTTTCTCACCGATGGGTATTGCAAGAACCTCCTCTCCGATCCGGCCATAGGTCTTCCCAGGAGAATGGACAATTGTTTTGTTCTTTCCATCTGGAAACATATGGGATATCAAGGCATCTATTTAATAGTTAGATACATCCACAGCCACGATCGTAGTGCGTCAGCAGAAGGCTGGGGGGTCGATAGAACTTTGATGCGATTAACGGACTGTTGACATTGTCTTGATCACTCTCGTGTGGAATCCTTGGTGAGCAGATTGTTCAATGATGTTGGGATATGATGAAGTTCCAGGAGGAATGCAGTGTCTTGACTGGCAGAAATGACGGTAGAGTTGGTAGGACCAGCAAAGCAGGGCTATCTAGACCAGCTTTCTAGAGACGGGGAACAAAGCGTCCCTTGTTGAGAGCGTCCTATCCGAAAGTGTTAAACGGAGACTTTTGTGGCATCCCCCAGATAACCTCGAATCCCTGATGCAGTTTGCCGAACAGTTGGAGAAAAGGGAGAGGCACTAGCCACCACGCCATCTTAACAGTGTTTCATGGTACGAACCTAAACCAACAAAGGTGGTTACGCACGCTACGAGAAAATGGCAGATGACTGCTCGACGCTTGGGTCTCGACAATCTTAGACCATATCCTAGGACCGTGGAGGGTTTCTAGACGCGGATCTTGGATGAACGGATAGTTCAACTCGGGACCTAGGCAACAAGCATGGTACTCACTGGAACATGATGCTATTACCACTTCGGTTGTGAATGAGTTAACGCATGCTTCAAACTTATAGGTGGTTGATGTAGTTGAGTCACTTTTGGCACTGGCAAATATGCAGGCTGTGTGCACACTAGTTAGTTCCTCTATCTTGCATCAGTATTTGACGTACCACAACAGGCCATGCACTAAACGCCTCATTGCATCCAACGAATCCTCGATAATGACGGAGAGGGTAGCCATCACACTTCTGGAAATAGTAGGGAAGCGATTAGCGCATACACTTATCACGTCTAAACTCCCGTTCAGCGTAATCATTGAAATGGATTTGCTGAAAACATTACGCTGCCACCTTGCTCGAACGAAAGGCTTACTGAGAACTCTCCTTGGTGCAGTTTTACTGAAACCCCAGATGGTCAAGGCTAGTGATAATGAATTAACATTGCCAATCAATGGGGAGACCGCCATCCACCAGTTAACAGTAACTGCCGAATCAAATTGCGGCCCTCAAACTGTGGATCAGAATGTCAGCAAACAAGGGTCGAGAGCTTTGCCTGGATAGGTGATGACCAGGATCGTACTAACCCTCTAAAGCACCGAATAGATACAGGAGACCAACGCCCAATCCGAGTGCCATCACGTAAGACACCGGTTCACTTTCCAGCGGAAGTGCACAAACTAACCTACGGGATGTTACAAAAATATTATCTAGCCGTCAAAGTCATTGTGAGCAGCCCTGGTAGTAGAAGAAGGACGATGAAATCTACTCGCGTAGATTACCGGCGTTTTAATCAAGTAATAAAACGATATACATTTTTACACTCTTCCATACTGATGATCTTTCTGATACCCTTAAAAATGCGAGCTATTTTTAGATCTAACCTCTGGATGATGGCAAGTGAAGGTCAACGGGGAGAATCAAACCAAAACAACCTTTACAATCTCCGCCAGCCTAAACAAATTTGAGACATTGCCATTTGAATTATCCAATACCCCAGAAACATTTCAACAGCTGACGTAATAAACTTTGTATGACCTCATCGCCGATAAGAGTCTGGTCTACATGGATGATGTGACTGTCCACGAAAAGCAAGAGAGTGAACACCATGACAACTTGCAAATGGTTTTGAAACGCCTGATCGAGGTGGGTCACGGAATGACACCCTCAAAATATCATCTCTTGCAATCAGAAGTGGCATATCTGGGAAACATCATTTCGGGAAGGAGTGTTCGAACGGACCTCGGTAAGATTGAGCAGGCGTAGTCCTGACCAACTCCCAAAGTTCGCAGCTTCCCTAGAATGGCGCCGTATAGCCAATGATTAATTGCCAATTCTACGTATGTTGCTGCCACGCTTCAGGCCCCGCTCGAAAACAATAAATCATTCTCCTGGAGCCAACAGTGCGAAGAAGCTTCCAGACTACTTCGACAGCGTTCGTGTGCATCTCCCGTTCTGTTATTTCCGGAGACATGATCATCGAAAGGGAAAGTTTGTTCTGGACACTGACATAGGTGACGTAGTAAATGAAGCGGTACTTTCACAGACTGGTTAGGACGGTAACAGACAAGTCGGTGCTTATGGTAGTTGACATTTGAGCAGACGAAAAAATAAGCTATTGTCACCAGAAGAAAAATGTTGGCATCGATACATTTTGAAGAACGTTATAGGCACCATATATCAGGAGTTTCATTATTCGAACAGATCGGTAGTCACTCTGTTGACTTCAAAAATGCACGGACTCAGAAGGAAAAATAGCGGTGTCAATGTGTATAACAGGAGGGCAGTTTTAGCCTTCCACGTCGCCAGGGTAAGCAGGTACGAATTCTATGTCTAACAGACTAGTTTGTAACCATGGGACTTGTTCGGACTGCACAACACAACAAGTGAAGTGGTGAACTTACGAAGTGTGGGATTCAAGTGATTCAAAGAGAATCAAACCACGAATCATAAAACAGTACTGATTCATACAGCTACAAAACAATGGCGACAGAACAAGAAGCAGATGGATGGAGGAGGGTAGGTACGAAACTCGATGCTTATGAGCGTAACAGGATCGCACTGTGCTCGTAGAGGAGATAATGGTCTTCAACTAAGACTTGAATTATACAAGAAAGACCATAACGCCACAAGTGCGGGGTTCAAAAGTGTGACGGGGGGCACCCAGGAATAAACAGGGTGGAAATCACCACCCAATAACTAATTCGGTAGCCGCATTTAAGTAGAGATGTTCGCAAATTTTGCCATTCTTGTAAGCCTTGTACGAGCTTTGAAAACAAAATTCTGACCACCGACCTCCTTCGCAAATTATGTCGGTGGGCTAACAAAAAGAATAGTAGTAGTGGATATAATGGAACCTCTACCTATGATCCAGAGAGATAACCGATTGTAATGCTCGGAATTAAGAATTTCGAATAGTCCTCGTTACAGTACTTGAACTGAACCCCATCCCACGCAAGTAATGAGGAGAAGATCCCAAATTGTTTGAAGTAAGCAGGTGTTATTCATGAGACATGAACCTGCATCTACAGGGAAATCACAGTTTGTCAATGGCTGATAATAATGTCACAGGCAAAATCACAAACTGTGAACTGATTGGTGCAATGTAGAACAAAGAACATGACGAATAACAGAAGATGTAACATTGGGGCAGTTCGTCAAATCCTGATGTGGTAGCTTAGCTCGACGTTTGGACTAGTCTTTTGCGGGATCGTTTATTGTGTCCCAGAATGGATAAGGGGTGAATCGGGTAGATCACCACCACACCGATATTTGTTAGTATCCTCGAGCTATTTCACCAAATGAAGTGAAGTGATCAAAATCGACGCAATAACGGTGACCGGATTGCTGGCTGACATGTAAATTTGTTGATGAGTAGAACCGAATCAACCACACCCGGATAGCTCTTCAAATTCGGAACACTATTTGATCCAAGAGTTGTGCGAGGCTTCGGATCAGGACAACTGCTCAGTGTATCTGAGGGCGTTTCTCAAGCATCCAGCAAAATGTCGCTGTGTGGGACCTGATACTCTCTAAATGTTTATTAGCCTATCGAAGCTCAGCACATATGTCAAACAAAGAAACATCTTGCTTTTTGCAAACAGGATAGGAAGTTCGGTTACTCTTAGCTTAACGCTTGCCAGCGGCGCATCAACTATGTAGTAGCGTCACGGACTATATAAATATGCTCTTGGACACGCTTCAACCCGCGCATGAGGCAGCGCGGAATCAGACAGATGCTATCCATAAAAAGAGTACTATGATAGTGGGTCGTTCGGTACACACTTGAAAATTAAAGAGTTTGTGTGGTTACATAAGGCAATACCAAATCCTGGGATACCAGAAAGATTGCACAAGGCGTAGAAGGGATCTTGCACGGTAGAACGAAAGACGTCAGAGTCTACTTGAATAGTTAGTGATCCGAGAGAAGCGAACAGTCGACCAACAGTTGTTTACTTCAATTGACTAAAACCTTACGTACGAACATCAAACAAAGAAGTGATCGACCGCCAATCAGAGCACGTTCCTTCGACCGTTGGCTTAGAATTAAAGATCCCAACAGAAGGCGATCAAGGGATAGCAAGGGAAACGGTGCATGAGAAGAAAGGGGACAGAGCAATGTGGAAGCGAAAGGCGAGGACAAATTAAATCTTGGGTGACTGATTAATAGCAAGGAGTTTTGGTTTGCTATGTAAATTGAATATTACTCGTAGATGAGCTCAGCTGCTGTATTCCTATAGACTTTTCAGTCAGCTTCCTTCGAAAAGAAAGCACCAGACTTGAGTTTTGCTCTTGTTAAAGCTCGTCAGTAATCAAAACATCGCTCAACAAGTTCAAAATGTCTGTAATCTACACTTCAGATGATTGTCACATTCTGTCCCTGTTTTGGCATTCCGGCTGAAATAGTTAACCTAATTACCCCCGAAACTGGTTTCTCCGTGGAATTTGCTAGGCGGCAGAACAGTCGAGTACTCGATGCCGTTACGTGTATCAGGGAACGCTCGAATTGCTGAATGGACATCGGACCTGATTGAAAGCTTCAACTATTACCATCAGTTACCCAGCCACAGTGTTGTTAAGTAGAAAAAACAATAAGAAATTAGGATATCTTACTGAAGTCGCAAAAAGAACACAATTGCAGGAACAAAGACAGAAAATTGACAGTACACAAAACCGTCACTCTGTAAGTGAACAAACATCTAATCTACCCAAGGTCAACATTGCGGAGGAAAAATAAGGAGAGATTTGGAACAAGAATATTATCACATACGCTCTATTGTGAAAATAAACGGTGACAATTTTCTCGAAAGAAAAAACTGTATACCTTTCGGGTAAACTCAAAGACAGCAATATTAAAACAATCGCCAGAGACATGCAAACGAAAGAAGTATGAGTACAATTCAAGAATGAAACAGTGTTAATTTCAGTATTAGCGATCAAATGCCTTCAGATATCAAACGATAACTTAAAAGCAACTCTGGACAATTGCTATTATCAGAAAGCAAGATGATCAGTGACAATTTTCTGAGAGAATATGCGAACAACTATGGGTTGGAAAGCAAAGGCATTCATTACAATTCAGGTTGCGGCTCGCCATCTACTAGTGAACAGATATAAAATGGCTCATGATGAAGTATCCCATGAATGCTGATAACTACATTCGTAGAATTATTCAGAACCTTGTAAGCAGTTATCCCGCGAGGCTGACTATCACAACTCTAATGTATATTTTTTCCAGAAGTGAGTTACATCTTAGTCACTGTACCGCACGAGGTACCGCTGGTATTATTGTGATGTACTTGTCTACCCTACAACTACGGGCAGTTATGGTGAGCAGAATCATGGGCGCCAACCGCACTGGAACGATTTCTGAAACACTGAATACCAAGATAAAACCAGTTGAATACGACGCTGCACAAATTTGAACGCCAGACAGTTTTAGGTCACAGAAAATTTAGAAGAACGAAACCCGTCCTACTGTAACTGACATCTAACAGCCTAGATAGAGCTGTTGCTGACAATGTATTCCCATTGTTAAAATGAGAAGTATCTAAACCGAACTAAGCAAACGGAATAAATGACATGATAATTTTGACACCAGTATTGGAGATGTGCATGTTGATTACCTGACGAACCGCACACTATTAAGATTGGTATACGTCAACAGGAAAGGGCAAATATGCGTGGACAACTAACATTTGTTGAAAAAAATTAACGATTCAATTAACAAATCAAAGAAAAACTTGGTTGGATACAATGTGCCACGTGTGCATGTGTGCTACTGAACTTGTGAGTATCACGGTATTCACGAATAGCAACACGGTCGTAACGGGAATGGAAAATCGATGGGATATAACAGTCAGCATGTTGCTTGTCTCACACAGACAGGAACAGAATTCTCATACATAACTCACACAATAATAATAAGCACCACACATGAACAATGTGTACACAGAAAGTCTGAGAGATTTGATGCAACTGACAGTTGGCGTTTATGACAGTCAGATATGTCAATGATTAGGGCTCCTGTTAACGAAATGGCACGAAAGAGGAAACAACAACTGAAATTGCATATTGGCAATTCAAAAGGCCGTGTGACAACTGATGTTGTAATGAACATCACACAACCACCAAGTACTCATTTGATTCCCCATTAGACGCATTTTTTTCATGTTTACACTCCTATTGGACCTGGGCGTTAGTGATTTTATGTCAGATATATATATATATATATATATATCCCTCAGATGTCGACCATAAATGTCACTCACAATGAGCAGCAAAGATTAGAAAATGTCTAAACTAACTGAACAGAAACAGTATAACTGTTGGGAGGCTAGTAAAAGGAGAAATATCGGAATGAAGACGGGGTTAGAGGAATGCAGTCCTGGAAATGAAACTGCCACATGACGTCACTAGCAAGAGAGAATACGTTCTGAAGAATATGAAAGGAGTTTCCACAATGTAAAGCAGAGCATATACCACTTTGTCACTTGGCACGAACATTGCCAAGCCTACCGATAGCCAACAGTAGTTGTGTTCCCTGGATATCAGAGCAGCCTCTGGTTCTGTCGGGAATGAAGTCAGCTAAGGATGTGTGTTGAAGAGTGGAGTACTAGACGAGAATGTATCCATGCTAATGGTACTCGTTACGTATTATTTTCGTCTTTAGGTACAACGAGTCGATTGTGTAGAAGACCTTCGTGTTAGAGGTATTATATTTCTTTCTATTGCCTATTGGATCGTCACCTTGGGTACGCGCTCAGTCGCTTGGCCCAAACCGAGAAATCAGAAGAGACAGCTGTACTGTTTACTGGACGACCGAGACGAGATGAGACAAACTAAGGCCACAGAAGCTCTAGATTTATAGGACAAAGCGATTACCATAGATGGCCGACAGACACAAAGCAAATCAAATGAAACAATCATATATGGCAGTCAGGGTGTCGGAACAAATCACGTTACAGAGGGTGTCAGAAGGCGACGCGGAAAAAACACTGTTCAGTTAGCGCGCAGGCGTCCGACCGCACACCTGCAATCTGATTGGCTCAATAGGACCATGTCACCATCCAAGACCGTAACAATCCGAGCTGCGCCGTTCGATCGATGTGGCGTGACGCGTCCTGGCTGTCTCGTTAGGAGATGTGCCTCCTAACATTGCCATTTTAGGAAACATAGTTGGATTAAGATTGATCCAACAAAGCAAGTTTTGAAAGGGTTACTACGATAGGGCAACGAACGCGAAGCAACTAGAGTTGTTAATGCCGCCACCTAGACCACCATCGTTGGAGTAGCTGTACAAATCTTCGGTTTCTGAATCTCAGTACGGAATCACTGTTCACATTCACTACCTTTCCAGACACTCTTCGCATCAAGTATATCGCGCTGAAGCTTTTTATGGGAGCTCAAATTCAACGTAAATTTTCAATTGGTGTTGGTTACACAATGCATGTTTTCGTTCACTTCAGAAGGTGTTCTACCGACCTTGTACAAAACAATTTGAAGTTGGTCTCATCAACTCAGCAAATAGTGTAGAAATTTGCATAGCACTCTAATAATCGATAAACTACATGCCATCGTACCATTCCGTTTTCATTGATATTCACATCGACAGGAATTTGGCATAGTTATTTTAATGATGAACCTTCCACATTGATAGTGGTAGTCGATACTTCCTTTTCAAACTCTGTTACCGTAAGCATTTTTGAAAATATCGGATTTGTTGAAATTAATTTCAGTATCACAGTGATTTCCGATTTGTTTAATATATTGATTTGAGGACCCGTCTGCGGCTGGGCTTCGTGACTAGTATATACAAGATGGAACCACTCACATGCAGACAAGTTTTGGAAAAATGAAATAAGTTTGCTAAGCGACTTGGCTGAAATCACGCCGTGGAAAACAAAGAAATTGGTTACGTTTGCAGAGCAACTAGAGGTTTGACTTTTTGGTTGGCGGCATCCGAAACGGATTAGCCTGTCACAGAGACCGAAGCCAAGGGACGCCTGCGCTTTAAATCATCACCGCAAGTGGCTTGAGCTGCACCACCTGCGGTTTCACTCACACACGATGTTTCCGCTGTAAACCTGAAGGAATAAGACCAGTAGGTGTGTGAGTGAGGCCTTTGTGTCCAACCGGCCAATGCTGGTTAGCCAATTGAATGGCTAGCACGGAAAGGAAACCCTCATCTCTCGGAAAATAAACACAGAGAGACTGCAACGACAAGATCTATACTAAGAAGAAAGATACGTAAAATGTAAAACAAGAGGCATTTCAGTATACGAGTGAATGCTAGTGCATTCCAGAGGGGATAAAGTTGAAAAACAAAATTCAAAGTTGAACTACGAAAAGATCAGACAGACGGTTCATCATACAATACACAAACAAAGCTCAAGAAAAGAGTGGGTAGAAGATCACACACAACCAAGTTTCTGAAAAGAGGACCAGATTAGTTGCCAAACAACCATGGTCTTGGTCGATGCAATCAATAAAAACAGAACGGATATGCTGATATGACCTACCTGAGCCTAACGTACTCGTTGTCTCTTCGCCGACGGTGCACTATGAGTAAGCTGGTGACCTACT
>LUCH01002079.1:97760-109385 GCA_013368495.1 Paragonimus heterotremus
TTGTTCCTCGTCAGCCACAACCCAAGACATTCGGTACATTCAAATAGAGATAATACTGCATAGACAAACCAATCACATATACAGAGAATCAGATAAGGCAAAAAAGAAAATAACAAATCGAACCGAAACACAACACACTGACACCATACACAACGAACACTTCACAACGTACGCATCTGCTTTTTGTCTGGCTGCTCCCCTTTCGCCAATCTGATATGGTTGAACCTGCAACGACCGAAGTCGCAGTCAGCACAGCCCTCCGAATCAAAATAGCACACAAGCCTGACCACCACGCCAAGGTAGCAGAAAGGGTCAGGTTTGACTATACACCCTGAACCGCAATAATCGTCACGTGCAGTCGGACTCAGAAATGGTTCCGAAGCCTACTTCATTACCTCAATCCCAAGGGAATTTTATAGCCTGGAGAAATTCCGTTGCCTTAAAACTGAGGTATTTTACACATAGGAATTTTTACGCCTGAAGGAAAAATTCATGTATAAAAAGCCATAGGAGAGCCTCAGGTAAAGTTAAGGTTTATAAAACATCATGTCACTTCTCCCCGTCTCAGATGGAATGTGGCTGTTACATCTATCCTTTTCTGTTAAGTTTTGTTCTGCATCAACGGTGGTATGGAAATTCTCCTAAGGAACAAAATCACATATTAAATCAAAACCGAAGATGTAGTTTTGTTTAGCGACAATGCATTGTCAGTCCACGACGCTATAGACCGTTCGAAAATTGGACGTCACTATGTGGTATGTGTTTTCTACCGTCGGGATACAATATTTCCTTAAGACTGGCAGGGAATTGTGCTTGCATCACACTCGGAGTGCAAGCAGTTCGTATTTCGCTGCATGTTCAAGGTGTTTGATGAGAAATCTCTATACGTATTGCTAAAGCTTAATTGGCTTGTGTTCATGATACCACTCGCGAGACCCGGCCGATAATGGTTGCAGGCGATCTCTTTTTGACAACTGTTGTTCGAAAATGTGTGATGTAAGCAGCACGAGAATAATGAAGGCTCACGGCGATGTGTGTTGGAAACAGACAACTTCAAGTTACATGAAGATGTTTCACTCCCTCAATTAGGATGGCTCGGATACGTCTCAAACTCGACTAGCTAGTGTTCAATGCATCGTACTATGTTTACGATCTCGGAGTGTAGCTGGAAAGCAAACAGCAGAGTGGGCAGTTCATGTCTTAATAGAGAGTATGAGGAAATTAACATTCAGTCAGGCATTTGCCAGTCATACCCGTTTTGTCTCGGCGCGTATAGCTGAGCAGAGATGGTGAAGGGTATGGCTGAGGTCACTGAGAAGAGTGTCATTAGGTTTTTCGTCGAGGATCGTCTTTAGCTAGTAATATCCATTCTTTTTCTAAAACCGTGACAAAACAATTAAGAGCCTAAACCCTAAGCGCGTCCTCAATAGTTACTGAAGCCACTTACGGTCAACAATATCAACCAGCTCCCGTAGTCCAAAGCATTGTGGACGTCTTTAATTTAAAGAAGATAAGTATTACACAAAGACGCGCACGCACCCCATTGTCGCTTGCTGTCGAAAGTTATGGTCATAGCTCACTGAGTCTTTGACACATGGTCGCCCGTTTTTCACCCGCTTGCGGTATTGCTAAGAAAGATTTTCTCTTCAGAGTGAGCTGGCTCCTATTGTTCCCGAAACGTGACAATCAGATTAACGTGAACATCTTCATACAACGACCGTCGGAAAGCTCACAGGAGGAAAATCATTATGAGAATTAACTTACTAGGTGGAGGAGGTTGATCCAGTTTGTTACGTCGCAGCTGCTCTAAGCAATCCTTAAGCGAATCGACCGTAGTGTCATCGTCATACTGAAAGTCTTTGGCTAGTTCATCCTGAAAGAAGCAGGTGATTTGAGCCTGATCCATGCGTAAAAGGGTTTCTGAAAACGACAAGAAGGGATCTGTTAGCCAGCGTGTCAAACAATCCTAACAAATATGCACGTTCCAGACGAGTAGGAAACCACGAAGTTCAAGTGCGCCGTGATTTGTATTCGTTCTACAGAAAGTCATGTGATCAGTTTTAGATCGATGCTGACTGCCATGTAAATGGTTGAGCCCACGTGAAACGGATAAAGCTAGTTTGCTCAAACCTAGAGAGAAGTTATGACACAGTATGTTGCGAACTACCATTGTTCAACCGTTAGTCGACGTCATCATCCAAGTCGGCAGTGAATCTCGTTAAAAAACAGTGCCACGCTAAAATGGAGAGTAACAGTTGGTGATTGCGTCCACATGGCAATCATAGCCACACGACACATATGCAATGACCACTGTCAGGCTAGCAACGACTGAGATGTGATACTCAGAATGTCGCTCGTATTGAGTTGTTCTCCAAGTTAGCTGAGTTTACCCTGTAGACGTTTTGTCATCACGGCGAGGCACTAACGACAGAGAAACTTCGGACGAATCATCATCCGAAATGACCACGGCCAGGTTGGAGAACAGTCCAACATCAAGAAATTACAGGTTGTCAAACTCTAGGGAGGAAAATTTGAAGCAGCCAGTAACAACACTTCATCTTAAGATACAAAGATACTCTTGTTAACAATGAACAAACCCTAACTCATGGCGAATGAATGATAAACATGTACCGCTATCACCCGGCTACCTAGATATCGATTAGATAGTAAGAATTAGTCATATTGTGTTTGTGGGAAGTGTCGAGATATAAATAAGGGCCTATTATCATCGTAAAGTAAACTAACTCTGGACAGGAGAATGACAGACAACCAAGTAATTTCGGACTTTACAAGTATTATAGTTATCAAGTGAGGAAAACTAAGCTAACATAGCCCGTATACTGAAATAAAAGTGATAGCTCCTGTTTTCGACATATACACTATCCAGTGTTCGGTGTCACGCAAACAACAAGCCAGATTACAGAAAAGGTGAACGTAGCGGAAACAGAACAAGGACAAATGAGGTAATAGGCGGCCGCACAATTAACAACCAGCCTCGGCACGCTTGAATAACTTGGAATGCAACAGTGTGTGATGCAGCATGCACAAACTAAAGATAACATTCTTCAAAGGAACGTGGACATGGCTGGTCGACAGTTGTGTTACCTCAGCTTGAATGGTTTGATATAGGTAGCACAAAACACTACGATAGTAACCTCAAAACTTTAAGTGTACGACCTTCAGTATGAAAGACAGAGGGAGAAAGTAGAAAAACAATAAACCGAAAAACGGTTGAATATCGAAAGACATACTTTTATGCAGTTTGAGAATATTATAGGCCATCGCCAGAAGAATTTTCTCGCCTTCCAACAGATAAATATCCCACAAGCGAAGCACCAGTGAGATTGGCAACTGTGGAGTAAACAAGCAGACCCCCGTCAGAACGAGGGATAAGCAAGTATGGTTAAATTTGTGGCCTGTAACGTTGCACCAAAAGATAATGTGGTGTTGACAATGATAAATGCCACATACTTCGTGAAATGAGAATAGAATTCAGATGGTCACAGTACGACGTAGGCCCTAAAGGTAAATGTTTTGATGCTAATGATATAGTTAAAGTTTATGCGGCGGCATCAATTTATAGTAAGACAGGCTTTCGAAAACTGTGTGGAATGAAAATCGGTGGATCTCTTTTGTGAGGATCTGTTTAAACAGGGTGAACACTCTGTTTAAATCATCAATCCCCTCTTTGTGGGGCCCAAACACATGCTGACGTATCATGCTGGGTAACATGAATTTCACTCATTTATAAACACCGATGCGTATGACCCGGTGGTACAATGGTTCGAGCTGTCGTCTATCGTGGTTGTAACTGAAAACATTCAAATGAAAAATGTTTGTAAAAAAGGGACAAATCTGTAGATATTCTTACAGAAAAGAGCTGACAAGTACAACACTGACCACAGCGCACGGTGTCAGGTCAACTAGCTTTATTCACCAAAGATTTGAAGTCAAATACCTGATCGGCGATACCTATTGACTTTACTCAACAGGATTGTTGACATTTTCAAATCGGATAGCCACCTCGAAACGTTAACCAACGGTTTGTGATCATATTGAATAATGATCCGCATTATAGTCAGGTGAAATCAATCACAGAGTTCAACAACATGATAAACATCTGATCTTGTCACCGTTAAGCAGTTTCTTCAGGGCATGTCTTTACAATAAGTATTTAAAACCACCGCGAAATTTTACGGTGTTTCCACGAGGCTCTTCCGTCTGACTTGGTTTGGAAGATTAGTCTGTCAAAACGTTTGCCTAAGAGGCGTCCCAACCATATATTCGTTTGAATGCGAGTTAATGAGTGCAATGCTTTTTGATGTTCATCCTCAAACCGACGACTTGTTTGGACTCACCATCTATACTCCCTAGTGGCCTGTATCCCTAAGGACTTGTGAACATCCACACTTTACAGAACCTCAGTTATGCATCAGAACTATTGTACAGGGAATCAACTTGAAGCCACGAGTTTATGAATAATTTGGTGGAAATTTCGCAAACACTCATGAGTGAACTGAGTGGTGAAATCAGGAACCAGTGTAACGTGGTATCAGAAAAACAAACAGATTTGTCCAGTGAGTGCCCGGTGGCTGTGATAAGTTCTTTAATGCAAGACAGAGTGGAACGAAGTAATATAAAGACGTTTGTTCGGCCAGCATAATCAATCAGGTGCTTACGGAGGAAGCACAATAAGAAAACCTAAGATCACAGCCACCTGTCGCTAGCCGAGGGGCATAAAACTGACGATCAGATCACATTTTTTAATGTTTACGTTCGGGTAAACCTTACACACTATTCACATATTCACTCCATACCGTACGGACAAACAGTCTGATGTGGAAAACCATTCTCCAGTCTTTCAGATAGAAATTTCCGATTAGCTCGCCCCCATACAAAGACTGACAACTTTGTGCGAAGAGAAGTATAACAGAAGACAAACTAACAAAAAAACAAGGAAGGCTGGTCAAAAAACTCAAACAAATCGAAGCATGAAGACCCCAGACATACGGATACGAACCTGCACAAATCACCGAAAAACTCCTACTTGAATATGGATATTATCAAGCCAACCAAGTAAGTCTAACATCAACCTGGAATGAAGTAGTTAAGGTGGTCTACTATTCGGTTCTATTTTTCCCAACAGCTGTTTAATATAGCTGATACCAAATACGCTGCTTTAGTATAACATGATGGTCAGGCAGCCGATTAACCGAAGAACTCTACCCGGAATTGTGCTTTGGAAGAGCACGAACACTCTGTGCTTGACGAGAACAATTGAACGCATTCTCTATCATTTGTACCATTCCGAGATAACGAAACCAACCACAGGTATGTATTATATTAAATCTCCCGTGGGCATATAATTCAGAAGCATACTGAGTACGACGTAGCTGAATGTAATCAAAATAATAGGCTGTACAACCTGCCTCAATAAACGTGATAAACGGTTTGCATGCATAATGTCGGGAAAAACTGAAGCATGCTATGGATCTTGGAAGTGGACGCAATTAATAGGTATCAATCCACATCTCCAGTACAGATTTATACTGTCAAGTTTTAATCGGATGGAATTTAAAACCAAACATACAGGATCCTAACACGAGTTAAAGTGTAGCACACGTTCGCTTCCAGATTGTGATCTAAAGTACCAGCTTTGTATCAATAAAGCGAAAATGTTTATCATAACTGGAAACTCAATAAATGTTTGATCATACCAAAGATAA
This sequence comes from Paragonimus heterotremus, assembly GCA_013368495.1. Classification (NCBI taxonomy): domain Eukaryota; kingdom Metazoa; phylum Platyhelminthes; class Trematoda; order Plagiorchiida; family Troglotrematidae; genus Paragonimus; species Paragonimus heterotremus. The sequence continues at coordinate 103,487 of LUCH01002079.1, forward strand.
ACGCAGTAACTCAGTATACTAGTTCAAGCAACAAACTTGAAGATCGAGATCTTTCACACAAACTAGTAGACGAAGAAATGTGAAACCAGATGACCAAAGTTGAAGATTGATAATATTAGATCAAGTTAGGTCGTTAGGACAACTGATAGATTAACATCGAATAGTACCGGTGATGAACACTACTAAAAGTGAAACTCCCGAATCGGCCGCTTTCAATGGTAGCAATGCTCCATGTGTACCAGTTGACGACGTCAGTGAGCAGTATGACTCCAGGTACTAACAATAGGTGCAGTACTCACAAGGTGGACAGCAACGACAGTCACAAGAAACAAATCGATGCTTCGAAGAAGGTCACCAGATTCACATGACTAATAGCTGATGCTGAACAGTCTCTGCGCGTGTGAATTTGTGGTGACACCATTTTCCGGGGGTGGCCACTGCTTTTTGCTAGAAACAGATCATCGTCCGTTGTGAACAGATCCGATGGCAAGGTGGAAAATTGTATTTGCCAAAGAAAGAAATAACACACTTGAGTGAGAGTTAAAGCCAGGTTTCCGTACACCACAAAACACGACCTCGACGACACGAATGACCGGGTTCTGGCGAAGAACAACACACTTCATTACCAGAACCTAGATTAACGTAACACATACGCGGATGTTGAGACAGAAGTGTGCTCCGTCTGCAGTGTGGTCGTTAGAAGGTTACGATGTCACCGTTCATTGAACACACGGACAGCCAGAGGCGAGATTGCGTGATTTTAACGACGTGCATCAAGCAGACACAGGTGAAGGCAAGCGTGAATGTACCAGGGGTTTAAAGCGGGTGAACGACGAACCACTACTAATGCAAACCTGAGCGGAAATTGCTTCTGCTAATCAGAGTCCGGTGGAATGTGACAAAGGATATTGGATTACTTTTGTGAGGTAGGTTGACTAAACACTGTAGACAGAAACCTTGATATATTGGGTTTTTATTCGAATATACGATAACATAATTATAACACAGAAATTTCTCGTCGAATCGGTGTTATATATATATATATATATATATCACAGTAAGAAAGTGAGGAATGTTTGGAACCGACTGGATGCTCAGGAAATATGAAGGACTTGAGAATGTGACCGGTGACCGGTGACCGTAATAGTCTGTCTACGAGTTGAAAACTTGATGTGACGGTTGAAAAACAAGCACCGCGTACACAAACAAAAGTGATATTAATGTCAGAAGAAATATACAGCTCGAAGAAAACGCGCTGAGAAATGATGACATCAACAAAGAGAAAGCAACCTACGTTTGAACAATTGAGCCATTAACCTGGCTACTCTGCGCAGGATATCGTAATCTATTCTCTCATTAACATAACCATGATAAGATCAAGATATTGTTAAACTCACCCGGTCCATGAAACATTGCATGAACCATTTGAGTGCATAGGTGGAAGTGGACAGTTCTTGGTCCGCAAAGTGCTTGCTGACGCGTGGGAGTAGTCGTTTCAAGATACGTTCGTGGTGTTCAAACAAACGATAAAGACCGGGAAAGTCTCGAATGAACAGCCCGTGCAAACGATGCCGCGAACCGACCATCAACTGAGATAGAGCCCAGAACACGTCCTCTTCCTCAATCACGTAGGTTAACAATAGGCCGACTAATTCACTCATACCCTGTGATTCAAAGTGAGAACAAATGGCATAACAACAGTAAGCAAAGATACAAATGAGCACAAACACTAGCCCAATCAAACAGATGGGCAGCAGCAAAGAAGAGGACAAAAACACGTTTGTATAGCTACAGATATCAACGCAGACCTACTATTTGATGAACCTAAACTGTTCCGAATTGTTACGTGAGCCATCACAGACAACAATACATCAGTGGTTCACACTCATACTTAACTGCCACACAGCCACGAAGAAGACACTGCAAAATCTGCATAGGAAGAGAAAAGGGGAAAACGAGGACGGGAAAAAACCCAACTACTAATTGTAGTTACGGCTATGTTCAGAAATACAACATCAAGGTGCCTACATCTTGCAAACAAACAATCGAGCCGTAAGTGAAAGTAAGGCGTCATTAGCAAGATAGCTTCCTCACGGCTTTCACTACCCCACGTCATTAAATGCACTCACTTCACAGACAACTCGCACAAACAACGACAACATTCACGACACTGAGCTCGGTTAGCTGCCATCTCACCTATCGTCTCAAGCCATCGACTCTGCAAGTCGTGAGGGCTCCAGCCCAGGAGACGGACCCGATCTGCAATGGCCAACCCCTTCCTGAACGATTTCATTTGTCTACGCCAGGTCATCGCCCGTCCACCTCGCACCTTGAGCCAATCGGTCGCAGTATCGGCAAACAGTGCTCGATGTGACAAACGACTAGCTGGCATCCTTAGTACATGACCTAACCATCTAAGTCTGTGCAAATGTAGCGACCGAACAAAAGATCTCGTTTGGCAATCAGTACCAATCACACCCGCTTTCTAACCTCCTCGTTGCTCACTCGCTGGTGCCACCCCATACGAACAACTGAACGCACACATCGGTGGTCAAACACCTGAAGACGGTTCACGTCCTCTATCCTGAGCGGCCAGGTTTCGCTGCCGTAAAAGTAATGCAGCTCTCTCACATACGCGCTTCTATTTCATCCCCTACACCTCCGCCGCCACCGCCGCTGATACAGTTTCCCAGATATAAAAATCGGTCAACAACATCTATAGCCTCATCATATAACATTGAATCTACGTAATCACAGCAATCTTACAGAAGCACTTTGCATTTCGAGGCCGCAAACCGCATTCCGAAGTACATAGCAGAACACCAAACAGTGTTTAGCGTTGTTTGTGCCACTTGGAAGTTTTCGAACAACAACTACTTGTCGTTAGCATAATCAAGATTAGTCAATTTTCCATCAAATAGGAGGTCTACGCCGGCATCTTGCGAGTGCCGCAGACAGTCCTCCATTATTTCGACTATGACCAAATTGAACGAAAATGGTGAAAGGGGACAGCCTTGACGTACGCCGCTCATGGTGCTGAAACTGTTAGTTAAGTCACCGTAAACCTTAACCTGAGTTGAAGTATAGGAATGAAGTATGTTCACATACTTGATCGGTACACCCCTGCGTGTAAGCGACTCTAAAAGTGTAGATCGGTTCACCGAATCGAACGCACCTTTGTAGTCGAGAAATACGGCGGTTGTTGGCCGGCGGTACACATGACGCTGCTTCAGAATTTAACGAAGAGTCAATGTGACCTATACATCCCCGCACAGGGCAAAACCCCACCTGTTCTTCGCTAATGTTTACCTCCAGAAATGCAGCAAATCGACGAAGTATAATAAGTGTCAGAACCCTAGAAATGACTGGGATCAAATTAACTCCCCTATGGTTTTCGCCAGAGCCCCTGATACCTTTTTTGAATATAGGAACTATTATAACGTGACCTCCGCACGGAGGGACGTTCTCCGTCGTCCATACAACAACTGAGTCAAGACCTCTACTAACGCCTTTCCACTCTCCTTGAAAAGTGCCGGCACGAGATCAAGGTTCTTATTCATACGTCGTATAGTATTTGTGTACAAGAAAGATTTTCCTGAGAAGAAATATCCTCGCACAGAAAACATCCACAAAAGAAGAAACTTGTACTGGGCGCATTTAATGAAGAAAAGGACCTACCACAGCCATAGAGGAAATCCTTTTTGAGCGTAAACTGGGCATAATCGATCTCAGGAAGAGACGGGACAACAGTGTTATTGCACCAAACCAAGCTTACACAATGATTTCGAGGCGGATCGTTCGTGATCAAACATTACACAGTTCTGGGAAATTAAAATATCATCTACACCCGGTTAAGAAACCTGGTTTGAGGCTTAGTCGACCGCAAACGAGCAAACGTCCGAAAATGATCCTGCGGACGAGTTAGGCGTTAAATTTTGCAAATATGAGTGCAAAGAATAAACCATACAGTTAGTTTTGAAATCTCAACACTTGAAATTATTAGCTTAAGTGACGCAGCTGCACGATGAAGAAAAATTCTTTCGATTGGAAGACACAGGGAAGCAAAAAACGTTTGACTAATAGCTGCAAGTTCATAAAAAATGAATTAACTGAACAGCATTTAACAAAATAGACATACACACTATACGTTTAAAGCAAAAAAACCGCAAGCAGTAGCAAACGTGCCACCACATGGGAAGAAAAACAACATATTGGATTAGGAAGCAAAAAAATGCAGAGGGGTAAAGAAAAAATTCCCACGATGCACACGGAGACTCGTAACACGATCATACTGTTCACGGTGTTCAGTGTCTTTCGGACCCCAGCCAGGAAGCCGGAAGAGTGTAGTGAAAAAAGCTTCACAGCGAATGTCTTCAAACCTTGAACTCAAATCACATGTTAATCAGCAGACTGCCGCTCCCAGCCTAAACCACCACACGTAAACAAAGCATGATGTGGTAGGCGACAGTTTGGCGTTTGTAAGATGTCACCAAGCCAACGAAACCTGTGAGACAAGATTAGAAAACGCAAAGGTTGACAGGGTGTATCCGGTCCAAGGACATGTCGGCGACATGTCGCTGACACAGTGTTCATACCAAACGCCGCTAACGCTTCGGAGACACCGATGGTTGAAAACGGATATTCTGTGCAAATACTCCGAGCGAAGGAACCAGGTTACGGAGCAGTATAATAGGACTGCTCTTACAGTGGCATTTACATTCGGCATTTCATAGAAAGACTAAGATCCTGCTGACGCCACAGATGGCGTAGGTTAGCAAACGCCATCCGAGCCTTTGCTATGCTACTTATGATCCTATTCAACATTCCAACAGCGATGATACAGTTCTCAAAACACCTAAACGTCTGGACTACTTCCAACGGTTCCCCACCAAACATATGAGCAGACATGGAGACCTGTCAGTCTTGCAACAGTACCTTGCACTCAGTAGACACAAAGGTCATATCAAACTGACGAGCCGAAGCCTTTAATCTGTCCAAGATATTTTGGGTTCCCCGTGAGTCCTCACTGATTAGAACGATGTCGTCTGCATACCCTGTGTCTCGAAGTAGAATGTCTGGGTGCAACTCCACACTATCATATTCGCGATCTGTAGGGCACACTATAAGACCTCGTCTACTGCAAAGTTGAATAGGAAGGGGGAGGCCATGCAACCTTGTCGCACCACACTTGAGATGCTAAAGGTCCACGATACGTTGTCATAAGCCTTAACCCTATTCAAGGCGTGAAAGTAAATTGCTTTTAGGATGTTCACATATTTTTCAAATACATCCATTCTCGATAAACAATCACAATGTGTAGTTCTGACAACGGAAGCGAAGACCTCTCTGATACCTAAGAAGACAATAACTGTTGTCTTTTTGAATGGGTGGCGGAGTTCAAACATTTGGAATATTCCCACAAACGTCGAGGAGTTTCAGTGATCGCATAAAATACAATCAATTTTCCAGTATTGTCCTTCTTAACTTGGTTCTGTGCCCAGATAAGAAAGTGATTGCGATGTTGTTTTGTAGATCGAAATTTTTCAGGCTCGAATAATTGTTATTTTCCACTTGCATAGCATGACAATATCCCAGGTGACGTAATCAAGCAGACGGTGTAATGTCGATTAGTTTTTTGCTCGCTTGTCATACTCAGATCAGAACGGATTGCAGGTAGTAGGACTGTGATCCATCATCACTGTGTGATGATTATTCGTTCGTTATGTTGTATGACAGGCAGTTTCGGTGTGAGCAGTATACTACTCATGAGTAGTATGTTACCCACAGACAGAATTTTAGAACAAAAGAGCAAGCTCCGAACGCCAGAAAGACGATGGACAAGAATAGACTGTCGGAATAATGTATACGCACTATGGCAGAAGTTTCGCCAAGGAGAATG
>LUCH01002080.1:9564-22020 GCA_013368495.1 Paragonimus heterotremus
CCCCATCATTAAAATCGTGCGTATTGTTTTGTTCGTTGCTTATTGATCACGCTTTAAGATAGCTGGCCACGTGTACGTGAGTCAGTGCTCATTTACTGACGGATAACGACCAATTCTGATGCTCGTTATTTATCCGACGAAAACATTGCTTCCCACTTCCACCGTTTCAGCTACAAAACATCTATAATCGGATCATGGATGCTTATGATTCTGATGACTCTCGGTCTATGTTTTCGGCGGCTGCAGACTTCACTGACGGTTGCCATTGTTATCCTATTGTCTCACCGTCCATATATCCCCTGCTAAATTCCGGGGGATATATGGACGGTCAGATAACAGGATAACAATGGCAACCGTCAGTGAAGTCTGCAGCCGCCGAAAACATAGACCGAGAGTCATCAGAATCATAAGCATCCATGATCCGATTATAGATGTTTTGTAGCTGAAACGGTAACAGTAACTTTGCGCATTTGTCGCTTGGATGAGACTCAGGGCACCTATTCGTGATACATGATGCACGAAGTCTAACGGATATCACGAAAGTTGACCTCAAAATGACCTAGGGATTTGGCTAGTGACTAATTCATCCTATTCTCATCACTGTCAGATGGCCGCCAGAAAGAGATTCGGGACTCGGGATGGTAAAAATAGCCTTTCCCCAAATAGACAGGCATTCTTTTCAATCGCTCTACGAAGTCTATATAAGACCATTGTTTGAGTACGCAAATCAAGTCGTATACACCGGCTTGAAGAAGAGTATACTCGCCATCGAGCGTGTCCAGGAAATAGCCACCAAAATGATCACTGGTCTGCAGCTTTTCTCCTACGAACCTCATCTTGAAATTCTTGATCTTCATCCACTTAAATTTCGAAGACTCCGCGGCGACTTAATCCTCACGCACGCTTTCTTCAGCACAGGACTCGTGCGCCAGTTCTTTACCACAGTGGTTGATAACAGTCGAAGAGGTCACGACAAGAAGCTCTATAAGATTCGACACCAGACCCTTCTTAGACAACAGTTATTCTCCTACAGAATGATCAACCACTGCTACGGCCTTCTGTTGGAGGCTGTTCACTGTTCTTCTAGACACCGCTTCAAAGTGTTATTAGAATCTCACTTACTTAAGAAGTTGTTAGTTTAGTATTTTACTATGCCTTGCTAGATTAGTGTTTTACCCTGTTCTCGGTTATTCCCTGTAACCCCCGAGAGTGATGTTACACCCTGTTTTCAGTGACTGCCTTTTAGGTCGACAGAACACTGCTGACATCAAAACGGACAAACTGACTGGATCCGGGTGATTTGTGCCTCAAACCTGGAACCCGTGAACGGAAATGTTTTGATATCACCATCAGTGTGGGTCACCTGGAATCTGCGGTCAATTGTTAAATATAACGAATCTTATAATGCTCGCACTTAGAGGCAAAGCAAGCACATCCAGCGATACAGTTTTCTTCGGGGAAACCTCAGACAATTGTTAACCAGAATTACGTCTGCTTGCATCACGTGCCTCAAACTCGATCCACCCGATCACAGCGAGTACCAACCGATAACCTTAAACCATTTGGAAGAATGACTTCGTGTCCAGAAAGCTGAATCACCGAGCACTGGTAATCCTGGACGTCTGGTATTTGCTCCAGCAACGCTCAACCGATGCATAAAATCGGCTGCTAGGCGGGATGTAGAAAGGTGGCGTCTGTAAGCATCGAGTATCGGTAAATTCTGAGCTCGCCGAGCAACCGATTCGGATCCAAAAGGGAAGACGATCGTATTGACTATTTTCTTATTAGTGAAATGCCAAGTTACAAGAAAGTTGTTACTAATAGAATAGAAGAATGCAACAACGAACCTCAGTACTGTATCCATCAAGTATAAGCGTTCCAGCCTTAACGGTTCGCGTGAATACGATCAAATGCAGCAGTCGCGTAATAAACAAGTGGTTAATATGTACAATGAACATAACAGGTATGAGGAACAGTAAGTAATAAGAGAACAAAAAGGTAAGAGACTCTACAAGGTTCATGACCTTAAAGGTGTAGCCTTTTTTCTGTATTGCTAATTGAATCAACTCACATAATTTAAACGAGTTTACATGTGGATTTGTAGAATGTGAAAAATGCGAGAAACAATGACAATTATGCAGTACACAATGCTACACAAAACGCTACAACAGCGTCATTCCAGAGAAGAGGTTCCAACGATAGTCCTTTAGAAGGAGACAACAGAAACATTCATGAGTCAAAGGCCCGGTAGGACATGCATACGAATTACACAGTTGGAAACCAAAATGGCGCTAACAACACAGCAGTAGGCTGCGATACGCAAACCACCAGTCTGTCCAGGTCAACCAATAGGATCACGGTGTGGGATTAACGACGGTCGTTTCTTCGAATATCGTCGTGGTTTGCCATAGTTTCCCCAAACAATGGGCAAGAAAACTAAGAAAAACAGATTCAATAAAAGTCTGGACGTGGATGTTGTGTATTCTAGTAACACAGTGAGGTTCCTCTTATTTCTTACTGATTGAATGCTGTTCAGATCGCCGAAGTGGATCCTACCGATAGCTTAGCGGAATTGAATCTGTCGAAGGAAAAGGCGGAAGAGCTTCAGAAAATGAGGGCGAAACTCCCCACATTTTCTCAATCCAGTCTGCTAGAGAATGAACTGGCAAAGTTACCCACAGAAAAACCCTTTCGTGCTTTCGTACACAACATGGCCTTTTCTGCTACTGAATCGGATATTGCTGAGTGAGTTCATTGAAGTCCGTTTTATTCTCTCCATTGTTTCTTTGCCCCATTGACGATCACCAATATCAACTTGGTGGGTGGTGAGAGTGGCTCCCGGGGATTCTGTTTCGTCGATTTTGCTACCCGTGATGAACTTGCGAAAGCGTTGGAACGGAATGACACTCCTTTGGCTGGCCGTCCGGTTAATGTGAGAATCGCTGATCCGAACACCGTGAGTTATATATTTTCACCGTAAAAAGCTGTTTAGACTGTGCACGTTTAGATTACTACTCAACTCATACCACACCAATTCTCCGCTTGTTCTTAATCCGCCTCCTTGGGTTATTTTTTGCAGGTAACTGCGGCCTCACTATGTCCCACTAGTGTTTTATGATTGCCAATGACTGAAGTTGCCGGTGGCCGTGGTAATTCGTACTTATTGAGGCATTTCTTATCTTCTTGCCTTGTATGGGTCACGCGCCCTCGTGCCGTGGACCTGAGAAATACCGATTGAAACTAACGTCCATTGGCGGTTTATGAAATAGTAACAGTTTTATCGTATTAAGTATTCACTCATCGGAGACTAGGCATCTGGTTTCTTCTCGGGATACAGTGTGAGTTCTCCCTGGAAGTCATCATCATCATAGACAGGAATACATCAGTGGTTCACACTGATGCCTAACTGCCACACAACCACGAAGGAGAAAAAGGAAAATAATCCATATGAGAAGAGTAGCAAAAAGAAGGGGAGGGCAATGGACCTAACTACTAAAAATAACTACGTCTGTATTCAAACATACAACATCAAGGCGTCTACACCTTGCAAACAAACAACCGAGCTGTAAGGCGTCATCAACAAGCCAACTTCCCTACGGCTTTCACTGCCCCCGCGTCATTAAGTGCACTCACTTCACAGACAACTCGGACAAACAACGACAACACTCACGCCACTGAGCCGGGTTATCCGCCATCTCACCTAACGTCTCAATCCACTGACTGCGAGTCGCGAGGGCCCCAGCCCGGAAGATGAACTCGATATACAGTAGCCAACCCTTTCGTGAACGATTTCATTTGTCTACGCCAGGTCGTCACCTGTCCACCTCGCACCTTACGCCAGTCGGCCGCAACGTCGGCAAACAGTGCCAAACACGCTTCCTAACCTCTTCGTTGCTTACTCGCTGGTACCACCCGATACGAGCAATTGGACGCAGACATCGGTGGTCAAGACGGTTCACGTCTTCTACTCTGAGCGGCCATGTTTCGCTGCCGTAAAGTAATACAGACCTCACTGTTGTCTGAAATATGCGACCCTTAAACTTCAGAAATATACCTTTCTGTCGTCACAGGTGTCTCAGATTAGCGAACACCGCCCAAGCCTTGAAAATACGCGCCTCTATTTCATTCTCCACACCTCAGCCGCCGCCGCTGACGAAGCTTCCCAGATATACAAACCGGTCAACAGCCTCCATAACTTCATTCTCTATCATTATATCTACATTGTCACAGCAATGTTGCAGAAGCACTTTGCATTTCGAGGCTGCAAAGCACATTCCGAAGTACTAAGCAGAACGCAAAATGGCGTTTAGTGTTGTTTGTGCCGCCTAAAAGTTGTCAAACAGCAACCTTATCGTCAGCGTAATCAAGATTAGTCAGCCTTCCACCAGCTAGGAGGTCCACACCAGCATCATCTGAATGCCGCATACATTTCTCCATTATTTCGCCCATGACGAAATTAAGTAAAAATGGTGAGAGGGGACAGCCTTGACGTACGCCGCTCATGGTGGTGAAACTGTCAGACAGCTCACGGTAAACCGTAACTTGAGCTGAAGTGTGGGAATAAAATGCCGACAGTATGTTTACTTACTTAATCAGTACACCTCTGCGTTTAAGTGACTCTAAAAGTGAAGATCGATCCACCGAATCGAACGCACCTTTATAGTCGAGAAATCTGGCAATTGTTGGCGGGCGGTATACATGACGCTGCTCCAGAATTTGACGGAGGGTAAAAATGTGATCTGTACGTCCTCGCTCTAGACGAAACCCTGCCTGTTATTCTCTGATGTTTGCCTTACGAGCTGTGGTGAGTCGACGAAGTATAATGGAGGCCAGAACCCTAGAAATGACGAGTCAGACTAATCCTTCTGTGGTTTTCACAAGAGCTCCTGATATCCTTTTTGAATATATGAACAATTAACGAGTGACCCCAGCACAAAGAGATGGTCTCCGTCGTCCATACAAGTTGAAACAGCTGAGTTAGGGCGTCTACCAACACCTCTCCATCCTCTTTGAAAAGTGCTGGCACGATATCATTTGGACCAGTAGCTCTATTATGATTGAGAGCCAGAAGGCAGTTGCGAACCTCAGTCTCAGCGGGTGGTTCTAAATCTACCGACCAGTGTGTGGCGGCAACACAATGGAAGCAGGAGGCCAGTTAAATTTACCTTCAAAGTGTTTCGCCCAACGCTCTAACCTTCTGGACTTATTATAAATTAGTGTGCCATCCGCCGCGCTGATAGCTTCCCTGACAGACGGTCGCCTGAGACCAGTGGCACGGATCATCTTAAAGAGTTTGTCGGTGTTCCCTGAGGCAAAAGCGGTTTCTATTTCCTTAACTTTTTCCACCAACCAAGCCTCACGATCAGCCATTAGACTAAGTTTCAGTTTCCTACGGATATCTCTTCTAGACTTATGTGAACTATCAGTAAGAACCTTCCGTCTGGCTTCTAACAACTCCAGGGATTTCTCTGAAATCCAATGTTTGTTTAGCCCATGTACCCCTGTGTCGTATGCTGCAGTACCTGCTTTTTGAATGGTCTGTGAAATTTGAATCCGGCAGCTATTAGGATCTTTGGAGTGAGTACCACTAACCAGTTTCTCAACAGCCAGTCGTTGCTGTCGGTGAGGTCGTTGACCAGCAAAAGTAAGAACAAAACGACAGTGTACTAACGCATGATGTGAATCCAAGTGTGCGCTCCAATAAGAATGACAGTCTTGAATGCAACCACGCCACCTATAGCTAACAGCTATGTGGCCTATTTGAGACCAGGCCTGATTAGGAACAGGCGGGCACCAAGTATAGTAATGACACGCACGATGCCTAAAGCTAGTGCTGGCTAAAAATAGCTTATGCTCAGCGCACTGCTGCAACCATCGCTCGTCGATAGCTGACCGATGTGACGATATCTCAAACCTGCCACCTAGATGAGATTCAGCCACACGAAGGCGGCCGACCTGGACATTCATATCTCCGACCAGAACGACTATATCAGATTCACGTGTCGACCGAAGGAGAACGGCCAGTTTCGAGTAAAATGCTTCATTGACGCCCACGTCATTACAGTCAGTAGGAGCGTAAGGAGACAATGAATAAATTTCTGAAAGTCTTGCGTCTAGAGTTGGTCTTAACGGAACCTGCCAAGCGGACAGCACAAAGTTTACTGTTAACAGGAATCCAATCTATCAATGAGGCTGCGGTCGTCGAGCTAAGGACTATACCTACTCCAGCCTGACCTGTAACCGCGACTGTGGAGTCACCCGAAGTGTATAACCAATATCGGGTAGACAGTGCGGATGCTGTTAATTCCATACGTTTTCTACTGTCTTGGATTCTAGTCTCTGAGGTACAGCAGACATCGGCATGCAATGAGTCTAACGTTTGTACGAAAGCGGCCTGTTTACCTATCTGTCTTAGAGTGCGAACGTTGGAAGCACCTATATTAATTCGCATTCTGGGTCTAAGCAATGGACGAGGGATGCCTGAAGCTAAAGGGCAAGAGACGGAACTTACCGGCTCAGTGTTACTACGGTTAGCCACATCTGTTGTGCGAATTGTAGAGTAATTATCAGAAACGGAAGTCGGGAGGAGCCTGGGAACCAAATAGGATAGGATAGTGGGGGAGGGGTCAGCAGTAGCATGTTTTCTCCTATCCACCCTGCTGTATACAGCAGATAGGGCGACCCGGCTAATACTGCGAGACGGCCGATGCAATATGGAATTACTTGTGTTATGGTTATTCATGGTTGTATGTGGGCTGAGATACTGCCAAGGCACCCAGACCTAAACAGGAGAACGACTAGGGTTCTCAACCAAAGCTTTTAGCTCAAAAGCCTACACCGCAAGACAGAGGTTGGGTGGCAATGCACCAGAACTGGTAGGTTTTCCGGAAAAAGATGCCAGCCTTCTTTCAACCCCCAACCTGGAGGACCAGTAGACTGGTTCGTCAGACCTCTACCTATTGGCCTGCCTGGTATGGATGACTCCGTCGGTGTGGTGGTTAAACCGTCCAGTTTAGCGCAATAGGTCATCGAGATGCACAAGCCGTCACACCACGTCGAGGTCCAGTCTCGTTATGGAAGTATCTAGCTGCGACGTTATATGGCGCCATTGACTTCTCAAGTGCAGGTTTCATACACAACCTTATCCACCACAAATTGTAGAAAAACATTCCCGCGGTTTGCCACTATGTGAGGAGTTCGCTTCCTGAGGGTTGTCCGCATCTTGTTTCAAGTTGAGTGTGCACTTGACGAAATGGCTGTTGTCAATCGGGTTTCCAGAATATTTGCGTCGGAATGTCAGAGAAAAGCACCTAGAGTCGCGACTGCCCCACCTGAAGAGGGAATTACGGATTTTCTGGCTTCTAGTTTTTGATCTCAAAGCCATTCTTGATTACCAAATAATCTATATGGGCAGGAGAAGACAAGAAAGGAAAAAAAAATCATCACGAGCCCCAATGGTTGTCTAAGTACACAATATTTAGCGTACGCTTTCTTCAGACTACTAGTACGAGGGATTTCAGCCATGATAGCCAAGACGGACACACGCCCATGGAGAGTAGCAACTAACTTTAATTACAGGTCAACCTTGTCTAGAATGGGATCGCCACAACTGCACATTTCTGTAGGCATGTTGTCACGGACGTATCCGACCAGCATCTTCCGGTAACAGTGCGGGACATTCTGCCAGCTGGGTAGGTTTCTTGTAAACAGCAGGTGGCTATTAACCCGTTACGCGACAACAAAAAGGTGTGAAATAAATGGGGCTAGTCACCGGCAACTCACGTTGATATAATCGAATCTCTATGGGCCTATTTCTATGTCTGACACAAACGAAGACCGACCAATCAGCCAATTTTAACCCTGCACCCTTTTTTGTCATCTCGACGGCGCATTGTTGGAGGTTTATCTTTTGATGTAGTGCATAGCCCTTTTTGTGATTGTTTTTCGTTGATTTTTTTGGGTCACGTTGGCTCGACCTCTCTTGCACCGATAGACAGCCCGGGACTCGGGAATGAGGTGGAGCGTAACCGATGAAAAGGACACTGTTTCAACCCACCACCCCTGTATAAACGTTTACATGGGAGTAAACGCATGTTGCTTTAACAGCCACTCATGGTATCACCGCTCTTGGTCTGCAACCAACGATGTTTGAACGTCTTAGCAGTATGGTCTACGATCGGGGATTTCCAATTTGTGTCGTGCAGACATCACAATCACATGAAAAGGTCGCGGTTACTTGAGACCGGAAGGGATGAAAGTATGCAAAGACATGAAAGGTCCACGCGTTGATGGGTTATCATATTAGGAAGTGCGTCGATACCAACATCCATGAAACAATGGATTGATGCTATCAGACGAGCCTTCACTCTCGAGCCGGCAAAACTATGCTCTTCCACTCCATAGATTACACAGTAATGCTTGGCCATAAACGTGTTACATTATATGTTACATTATGTTGCATTATATGTGTTACATTACCTACGGCACGTGAGTATGCTTAATTGGTCACTCTGTTATAGGAGATGTGATTTAAAACACTGGCAGCGCGTCAGAAGTACTCTAACAACTATTCATGGCTTGTTTTGTAAAATGAATACAAAACAAGGAAGAGCCGTCACGCTGCCACACTTCCCTATGCTCCACTACCTGCCAAGTCTTGCCCGTTATGCTAAGTGAGATATGGAAACATTCCTGGCTACAGCCCATCCAGGCTGCTTTTGAAGGGTGTCACGTTATCGCTGTGAACTACTTCACGTGGAAGCTTAGTCCACGCACTCACTCTCTGGTAGCTGAAGAAGTTTGCTCGTATGTGTAAACGAGCACTGCTTTTCTTCAATCGGAAACTGGGATCTCTGGTGATGGCGTGCAGACCCGCTTGTTGAAACAAGTCTGTGGCCTTTACACCGCTTATGCCTTTCAGAATTCTGAAGTTCTCGACAAGACCATCTGTCATCCTTCCCACGGATTACAGTCTGAGCTCCTCTAATTAGTCCTGATAGGACTCGCTCTTAACTCCTATTGCTATTCGAGTTGCAATTTGTTGTACTCTATCAATGCACTCGATATCTTTGCCTAAGTAGGGTGCCCACACCTACATGCAGTATTCCAGATAGGGCCGAAATATAACTTTGTATAGCTCACAGAAATACTTCTGTTTGGTCTCAGGCCTTTCCTGCGTATTCAGTGGCGAATGGATCCTGGGGACTGGGTACTTTTACAGGTTCAGAGCTTTCCGTTACGACTTGGTATTTGACCGCATTTAGTGGGAGGTCCCACTTAGGAGACTACTTTGCTACAGCCTTGAAATTCTGTCTTAAGACAGCTTGGTTTGTTGACCCTACTATATCAACATCACCTGCAAATACGACGCACAGGTGATTAAGCCCAATCACTGAGTCATTATTGAACACTAGGAACAGGAGAGGACACAAAGTGGATCCTTGAGGGACACCGCTGTGAGCTATGTTTACCTCAAAGGATTCGTTTCCAACCTTCGCCTTAAAAAACCTGTTATAAAAGAAATTCTTTATCCAATAAATCACTTGGAGATGCCAACTTGTAGGTGAGATAACGGTGATTTACTGAATCGAGAGCTTTGCTGAAATCTCAATAGCACACCTCGATTTTCCTGCCTTCGTCCAATCGTCTGATGATCTCATACATGAAATACAAAAGGTTGGATAGACAAGATTTCCTTTTTGAAAACTGTGTTATGCAGTGTCAAAAGGTGACTCTAAACAAGATACGTTGAAACTCTGTCCCTGATTAGGCTTTCTGAGCATTTTTCAACTATGCTCGTCTGGCTCACTGGTCTGTAGTTGTTTTAGTTATCTCGCGAGCCTCTCTTGTGAATAGCGACCACAGTAGGTACGCACAACTCGTCTGGGATTTGTCCCTTCTTTAAGGAAGTTGCAAGGAGCTGTCGTAGGGGACGTTGCAGAACTCTTGCCTATGGCTTGACTATGCCTCGATGAATGCCATCGGCTCCTGTAAATTTTGAGGGTTCAAGGAAGCCTAGGACTTCCCCAGCTTCTTCCTGGATGAGAAGTATGTTCATTTTGCTGTGAGGTCTGGACTACCAATTCCGGTAGGATCTTGTTCATATCGTCCCTTCTGTGAACCCCCTGGAAAACTTCACTGAGGAGCCTGGTTTCCTCTGTTTCATCAGCGGCTGGTCTGCCTTCTTTTCTCAAGAGAACTCCTATTTGTTGCCTGCAGACTCCTTTCGATTGGATATACGAGTAAAAATGCTTCGGAGCTGCTTTCGCCTTGCACACAAACCCTGTTTTAAAGCAATGTTCTGCCAGGCGCCTTGCAAGTCGTGTTTCTATAAGCCTTTTGCTTCAGTTAATTATGGTTGCTTTCGTTTTTTCTTGTATTCTTTCCAACATTTGTTTCTCTTGATAAGCACCCAATGCACTGTTGGTCTCCATCAGGGTAGACGATTTTGAACTCTTCTTGATAATAAGGGTGCAAATTACTCATTCTTTGATGATTCCCCACTTATCTCCAAGAGGAGCGTTTTTTCCTCAGGAGCCCAAGACATGCCCCATGCCGCTTCCAAAACCCGTGCCATATCCATTCGACCACAATTACGTGTAAATTTGTCCAACGGAGGCCTTTTCGTTGCACGGACTTCGACGCTCAGAACACTGATTACTCTTCCAAAGCGGGGCTTCACTTTTTAAGTTGACGATGCCCTGCTCATATCGAGTAACTATAAGATCTAATACGGATGGTGCATGTCCATGTCGGAACCGAATAGGTGCCTGAACATGTTGACTTGAAGAGTTAGGATGCAACTTGTCCAGGAATATTCCTCCGGAAATACCCGTCCCGGCTGTTCCGTATTTCCAAGAGATATTCGGGAGGTTGGAGTCCCCAGCTGCCACTAAGTTCGCTGAATCACTAGCTAGAGCGTTTAGGACATTCAATAGAACTTTATTCTCTTCACTGTTGGCCAATGATCTCCAATGGGCGCTGAAAATAAGCAGTCTCCTATTATCCTCCTGAATGTAGCAGAAAATTGCATGTACGTTCGGGGTGTTTTGTGTGAAAGGGGTCTCCCACTTGTATTGATTGCTTACCAACAGCAAAACCCTTCCACCCGCACACTTCCTTGCGATCCTGTATGTAGACGGAAAAGTCTTCTGGAGGGCGGTTCCCCAGTTATTTCAGATTCTAGCCGTGTTTCGACCACGACTATGTCGTCAAGACCCTTGCTACGCTCTCTAAGTTCTTCTCACTTGTTAATGCTGCAGGCATTTGTATACCAAAACCTGAGGTTATTTTCTTATAGTACTTGCCCGAGTAATTTTACATTAAAACTCCTCCCGGGTTCTGTATCTGAGGGGACTGCCTACTTTTTTGAGTAGCTCCCCTCGCCAACTCTGAACAGTTTGGCCTCAATACTTCCTTAAGCTTTCCAACTCTTTTGACCGCAGGAAACCAACCGCCTTCCTTTGGCATCGTATTTCTATCCCCTATTACCACCGCCATCGGTCGGGGACATCCTCCGTTGCAACCTGACTGTGGCAGATTGTTCGACTGATCTTTAGGGGCTTACAAGCTGGAGCAACTATTTTTGCTTGGAATTTGGCATTAGTCTTTATCAGGTTAGTAGTTTTTCCCGACCTTACTTTGCTAACTAAAGCTTCCTGATACCCCCGCGTGCTTTTAACTTTTTGTTCCGTCTTGGAGCTGATGCTCACTTTCGCTCCGAATGAGGTTTCCTTACGTTTACTACTCTGCTATTCAGCCTTGGGTCTACCACTACGTGCTACTTTCATGATAGATGCTGTTATGAGTGAGACCTTTTTAGTCGCAGTATCCGGATCGTTTTCCCGTAACTCCACTTGCTTGTCACACTGGATCAATGAAGTTGCTAGTACGGCCATATCTTTCTCTCGGATCCACGGCCTGACTGAAACGCCACAGGCTGTTGTCTTCGATGGCAACGATGACTTATTGCCATACTCTGTGTCCGTTTTGTTGTCTGGAATGAGCTGATGTCTACCTCGTGACAGTCCATTTACTCTAACGACCTTGCTGAGTGCATAGTCCCTTTGGGAGACCCGTGTAAGCTCGATGAGTATTGGACCTGCCGGGCTTTGAGTTCTGTCGGAATTACTTAACCTCTAGCTACCTACTCTGTGTATTTGTTTGATGCCGGTGGCTGAGGCAATGCAAGTTGCTTAACTGGCATTCGAGCGATGAGAGTGTAAAGAACGCTTACCAAAAGGCGCTGATGGAGAAGTTGCCCAGTTCGAGTGAGATGAAGGATCCTAATGAACACTGGGAACAAATCGCCGACGCTATGAAAGCATGCTGTGAACAAGCATGTTCCCATTTGGCTGTTCGGTTGCGACAGAACTGGATTTCTGTCACGTCGATAACCCTTATAAACAAGTGTCGATCGATCCCACCTGGTTCCGAATATAATGATGAAGACCGTCG
>LUCH01002080.1:34280-100437 GCA_013368495.1 Paragonimus heterotremus
ATGCTGCAGTACCTGCTTTTTGAATGGTCTGTGAAATTTGAGCCTGGCAGCTATTAGGATCTTCGGAATGAGTACTACTAAGGCAGCTTACTAAGCTGGTTTGTTACTTATATTTTACCGATGGTGAAGCCAATTTCTCAACAGCCAGTCGTTGCTGTCGGTGAGGTCGTTGACTAGCAAAAGTAAGAACAAAACGACAACATACCAATGCATGATCTGAATCCAAGTATGTGCTCCAATAAGAATGACAGTCTTGAATGCAACCACGCCACCTATAACTAACAGCCATGTGGTCTGTTTGAGACTAGGCCTGATTCGGAGAAGGGGGATGTCAAGTAAAACGATGACGCGCACGATACCTAATGCTAGTGCTGGCTAAAAATAGCTTATGCTCTGTGTACATCTGCAACAATCGCCTCCCATTATCCTAGCGGTGTGACACTATCCCAAACCTGCCTCCTAAACAAGACTAGGTCTTAACTAGGCGACCGATCTAAATGTTCCTTTCTCCGGCCAGAATGACTATATCGGAACCACGTGTCGACCGAAGGAGATCGGCCAGATCCTAGTAAAATGCTTCCTTGACACCGACGCCACTACAGTCAGTAGGAGCATAAGCAAACAACAAAAGGAATTCTGAAAGTTTTGCGTCGAGAGCTGGTCCTAATTGAACTTGCCAAGCGGACGGCGCAAAGTCCACTGTTAACAGGAACCCAATCTACCAATGAGGCTGCGGCCGCAGCGCGGAGGACTGTATCTACTTCAGCCTGACCTGTAACAGCGGTTGTGGAGTCACCCGAAGTATATAACCAGTATCGAGTAGACAGTGCGGGTGCTGTTAGTTCCGTACGTTTACAAACTGTTGTTTGGAATGCGCCTACTGTGTGCAACGCTGATCAAACTAAGATGTCGGCTTCCTATATATCGTTTGTAACTGCCAAATGAATTAAACTGTTGATCTGTTGGTCTAGGGCAGAGTCCTCAAGAAAATCCTGTATTTTGTTTTCTCGCAGGTCGGGCTTTTGATCCAGTCTTTATCTCAACATAAAATTCCGAGAAGTATCCTAACTTATGGTTGTCCTGGCGGGCCAGTTCACTCATTCTCACTTTCTTCCACCTCTGACCCTATTTTTTTTTCTCTCCAAACCAAAACAGCTGATAAACATTAATGTTTTTAAGGTCTGCGCTCTTTGAGAGACTGATCAGTAAGCCGCTTTTTGTGCACTATTTCGAATGTGAGACTGGATGTTTGCTATTTCTCGGAAAGAAAATTGTCAGAACCCTAGTGTTCGGACGCATTTGAATTTATCATTGAATAATAGTACGGACCAGCGGTTCTCTCTCAGGGTTTCTGATGACGAAGCCGAATCGTGGGATCAAACTGGAGTGGATAGTGTACCGAGCCTTGAGGCAGGACAGAGCCTGCTCGATTGGAGCCCAATAATTGGTCGCCTGTATGTTATCAGGTTTATCACCTCAGTCAAGATCGGTCGATACAGACCAGGAAGTCGTTGTTGTTCTGTCATATTTGTACTCGCTTCCGCAGATGGTAGTTCAGATGGTCCCAGGAATGCCTTCTACGGGGTCCCTCTTGATCTCCTGAAACAGACTAAACATTCGGACATCATTGTGCTTGTTTGTAATTTGTACTCACCACTTGACCGTCTTACTACAGAGGCGAAGCGGCTAGGTGGTGTATTTGGTGTTCGGGTGCGACGTACGGGTTGACGAGGGTATACGAAACGCCCATTAAACAGTACTGGCAATCAAATTTCTCTGATCACAACAGTGGAGTGATCTAAACGAGTTTTTGGCAGAAATCTCAACTGCCATACGCAACTAGGTCCATTCTAAATCAGCACCGCAGTGAATGCGAATTTCTGCTGATTCAGCAGAACATATAAACAAACGTCTGCTACTCCACTTCTGACTCTAAATACAGCAATGACTACCGTGAACTGAAACGCAAACCCACAAACAGTTTGTGTAAGGACCGTGAGGTTTACTTGTCCGAACGACTCAAAACGATTGGAAAAGCATTTTTGTCATGGAATAACCGGGTGCTGTTTTTCGTAATTCGTAGTTGCACTCGCCATCCTCACAGACCGCTCTCGCTAATGCTTAACTGCCATACAGCCGTGAAGTAAAACCATGCCTGCCCAAGAGAAATGAGCGAGAAAAGGAGTGAAGAGGACCTAACTACTAAACGTAATTCTATCTATATCCTAATACACTATCAAGGTGCCTACACATTGCAAGCAACTAACTTATAGATGAAGGTAAGGCGTTATTAGCAAGACAGACTTGTTACGGTCTTCACTGCCCCACATCATTATGTGAACCTACTTCACACACAATTCGGCCAAACTGCGGTAACATTCAAGCTACCGAGCCCGGTTAGACGTCAACTCGCCCAACGCCGTTGACTAGGCGTTAATAAGACTGTTTGTAGAAAGATTGACCCATGTATCTACATCCTCTCACTGCGAATGAAAATAGGCTAAACACTTTGAGGACTAGTTTAACTGACCTGACATTCAGCTGTGAATGATGAGGATTGTGTGGTTAAGTGGGATATTCCCGACGCTCCTCCCTGGGAACCCAACTGTTGAAACTGTGCATCGAGTTCGGGTTTCTTGTATCCGACGTTAGCTTGACATTTGATGGGTCGCTGTTCAATTTCTATTCATCTCCCGCTAATCAGGCGTTATACTTGACGGACGACTTGGTCGTTTGCTTTAACTGTCATGATTGAGTTGTCTACCGTTCCCATTGGTGTGGGTGTTCTTTGTTTCCACTTTCGTTGAACTACGGCTCCACTGGGTGGTACTATCAGCTATCATGACGTTGGTTGTGTCTTCAGTAAGCCATGTCACTAAACTGGCTTCAAAACGAACCTGGTAGTTCATTTCTTGAAGGCTCTAACTGTTGCTTGATCTGAGTCTTGGGCTATTAAGACGACCGACACTACGGGAAACAGCGCATCTGTTTTAAGTTCCTCAAACAAATGTAAGAAAAGTCCACGACATTGTCAAACGACAAGGAGAATATTCTCTGTGCCGTTCCACGTGACATTGAGAATGTTGGTGAGAAAAATGGGCTGATCACCGACGATGAAGCTTAATTAGGTAGGAATTGCGGGTACTGGGGGCTATCAAATAAAAAAGCAGAACAATAATAGTCTGAGCGTCGCTAAGTAATCTCAATTTATTCGAAAGACTAACCGTTTTATAGATAAACAACAATGTTTACGATTGCCTTTGGACAGCAAGTGCTTTGCGTTTTGATTGATCCGTTCCTTTTTACGTTCTACGATCTTTCCTTAATCAACTCACGTTGAAACAACTTGTTTTAATCACCACCGCCTACAAACAAATTCCATTTAGCAGCTGGTCGCTGTTTTTGATTGGGTGGGGCCGATTGACCACAATTCCGTCTACAGCAGCTTGTGCGTGAGCTCCGATTGGCTGCTGACATTTTTTCAGTAAATAAACCGCTCCAGTTCAGTTTCATCACAAAAATGTTAATGAACTAGACGCTGTTTTGCGTTGCAGTGGACTAGATAGTTTGTATCCCAGGTGATTTAAGGGTACATAGACTACTAAACTGATTCTGACTCTATTTTGTCGTCAAAACAAGAGATATTTTCAAATGGTATATTGAAGCAGTTGGTAGGCATGAAATAAAACGTGTTTTCTCTTGGTGTATGCATCACTGCCAATGCACCGTCTCTAATATTTTGAAGAGGAATGCCGTTAGTTTGTTTATGATGCCTGACGTGATGAATTGGGACGTTTGCAATCTTGAGGAACACATCAACATAAACGACAACCACTAGTGCAACAGTGAAGTTAAATGAGATCTTTCAGATTGACAGATCTTTCACACTACTCATCAGTAATAGACTTTATGTTCAGCAGTTATGTTGATGTCTTCCAACGTTCATTGCTTGAACAATCCCGTCGAGTTACTATATCCCGCAGAGTATTTAGTCGATCCCGTTCGCCACAATGAAGTGAATGAACAAGTTAGTCTGATTATGAGATTCCTGATTTCTAGTCGTAACTTCGAAGCACATGCTGCGTTAGGGACATGCCATTTCTTTTAGTAGTTTGGATCCTGCTAAAACCCAGATTTTTCTTCCAAATTGGGTCGTTTTCCGATGTTTGCACCATAAGACGTGTTGGATGTTGTACGTTTTAGCAGACTGCACGTCGGTGCCGGATAGTACATTTAGGTTACCCAAATTTAAGGAGAAGCATTCGTGTTAACAGCGGCTCAAAGCGTTGTGAACTATGTTGAACTCAGGCTCTACGCTTATCACCAGCGCTTTGCCAACACTGTTTTCCAGCCTATGAGAGCCTGTCTTGATGTACTTTCCCATTTATTTTGTACTGTACAGTGATGAGTACCCTGAACCCGGCAGTGGCAGCGACGGGAGTGAATGGCGTCGTGGATTGGCGGTGAATCGTGGTGGCGATTCCTTGTTTTCGTCTGGATTCAGTCGATCTTCAGAACCGCGTGTTTCCTCGTTCAGATCAGAACCGGTTGAGGCTAAAGTGTCGGAACGCCCAAAGCTCAATCTTATCGTTCGTTCCAATCCGCTCTCATCTCACGCAGACGATCCGCCTCGCAACCCAAAAATATTTGGTAATGCTCAGCCCGTTGACACCGCTTCAAAGGATAAAGAAATTGAAGAGCGCCTACATCAGTCAGTTGCCGGAGTTCATTAGCTTGCATATGCGTTTGTTCTGAGACTGAAACTTCTTGTACTTTTATGTCCAATTGTCCACTTTTCTTTATCCCACTCCATCTCCCGCTTCGATTTTCGCGCTGTGTTCATAGACCGTTCGACTTTGGATAGACCGATACACATAATTTCGCCTTGTGTTCTTTCCGCATGCCTTTTTCAAGTTTATCAGTGGGAACCAATGTTTCAAACTGTTTGAAGACTTGATTGCTGATTTCTGATATGCATCCACCATCGGACCTCGCCAACTGTTTCTTCCATCATTTTGATTCTGTGAATAATGGAGAACTATGCGGCGCATAGTTAATGATATCTTGGTTTCGATTCTCAACTTGATGCTCATCTATGAGAAAAGTAGTGGGTTTATTCGCATTGCATGAACCGAGATGTCCTATCCACTTTTGACTTGCTCATTCACACAGAGCTTGTTTAGAACGGACAATTACATCTTCTGCGATAGTTTTTCGCTTTGTGACGACTTTTTTTTAGGGAACTTCGGTTAACTTCTGAAGTTTGTCAAGATGTGTAGATAGATACTGTTGAGAGTACAACTTGTGTGAGCAGATGATTATTGGATGGTGTCCGATATAAACTACCTGTATGTCGGTTTTGTCGACGTTCACGTTCGAGTTGATACATTACTTTGCACATACATTTCCCAGATATGTTCCTGAGCTTTGTGTCGAACGTAGATTAGTTCCATAGTTGGAAACGACTTACCTTTAGTGACTGTCCTTAACGACTTACCTTTCTGTGAACACAATTAGGATGGTTTTACTCTGGAGCTGCAATGCATGACTACTAAAGGTCCAGGATATCAAAATTGTTGAGGTAGCATCAGTAAATAAACGAGAAGAGGATCAAGAGACGTTTTTTCATTATAAGGATAACGTAAAACATGAAAATCTCCAGATCTAGATAATTCAGTAATATATTCATAATTTCAACCCACCATTTACAGAATTCTTAGTTCTCTTGTAGAGAGAAGTAAACGCAGCCACTATTGAGCTTATAGAGACAAGACACGTTTGCCGAGTTTTTCATAACCTGTCTTGTCTGTTGTTGAAAACGTTGAGAGTCGAGTCAGATGGCCTTAATGTTGCCATAGTTGGACTGTTACGCAAAATCGGTGCGCGAAACAGAATTGCGTAAATCACTAGGATATGTCACCTCACTCGTGCAATCGAACGGTATGGACACCTTGCTGTTGGCGAAGGATAAGTGGATATTTTGTAGATTGAATATATTTCTCCATGGACTACTCTGCACACCTTAATCTCACAAGTACTATTTTCAGTAACAGCTCACATTGATAATTCTCTGCAAGTGTTAACTGTGTTTCTAAGGCGGCTAGGAACGTTTAAGTCCTTCCCTAGGTTTGCATTTTGGACAGTTTTCAATCTCCTCACCGATTGCACTTCTTTCATAGCAGTGTTCCTCCAACTTGTTCTGTACGATCTTTCGAGTGCTAATAGTCCGATGTCAATAGATGTACTTCCTTGTCCTGCGCACTGAAAACCGTAGGTGTTCACGAATCTCTTAGCTGCATTCAGACGTTCGTGTTCAATTTGTGTGAACGTGATCCAGTGGACCACACGAACAAGTGATCTGACTTTGTGAACGGAATATGCTACATTCAACAGGACCAGATTTTTCCGTATAGTTTGTGCTGGAACAGAGAAAGCAATCAACACGTTGAAATTGACTAAAGGTAAGCTAGCAAGTGATCGAGATTCGGCAGCCGGTAATGTTTAAGCAGTTTCATTTTTAACACCACCCTCACATTGCGTTAAAATTTGTCGTTATTTTTTAAAGTATTTTCTACTAACGGGTTTATAAAACGATCATGTGGTTGTTCTGATCAGTCGCCTTTGATTCTTCACATTTACTGTGGCTGTTAACTGATCGTCTTTGATTTTGTGACTGACTGCCAAACGGTCATATTTGTCTCGTATGTTGTGAAGTACTGTCTCCTGATGAATACTGACGTTTTGATCGTTTTACAACACAGTTAGTCGAAATGTGAGTCGATTTAGCTTAATCTCTGTCCAGCACCATTTACCCTCGACGTTCCCAGTACCGACGACGTTCTGTGATTCGGGCTACAGTTTCGTCAAAGTTTGAGTAGTTTGGTTGTTCCTAACTTTCTTGACGTGTGGAATTTCATGTTCGTTCTAATGTGTTGCTACGACTGGACTTTCATCAAGTCGCAATCAAACAATAGTCGCTCATGCTGGAGGCCACCGCACATACAACCTGCCACTTCTTTTCCGTCCTAGGCTACCTTTGAAGAATATTCGTCTTCCGAAATCTACGAGTACACAACACTGAATCAGTTTTTCTTACTGACAGTTGTTAGTTCATCGAACAATTTCGAGAGTTCGGTCATGTTTTGCATCTGTACAGGCGGCCTCACGTAATCAGTTGGCCAGTGCTGGTTGGTTTGTATTGGACATCCATTTGTTCTATTCTTCAACCTTTTAAACTCTTCTAAGGTAATATAATTTAAGTAGATGCAATGAGATGTTTCTCCTGATAATTCACGGGTTATCACATCAATAAATAGCTTGTAGGATAGGATGGAGTATGTCCAAGACCGCTTTCATATACACCGTTGAATCTATCGAAACATGCCGAGTTTGTCCACGAGTCTTCGTTTCGTGACTCAATTCCAGTCAGCTATGGTAAGGAGTTCCGCTCTCTTACATTCATATCATTGTCTTTATCGACCTATCTCACGTGATACACTTGGTTTAGGGAAGGACAAAATGCTCTAACATCCAATATCTGAGTGTTCGTCTTTAGACTGTACGGAAAGAATCAGAATAACGAGTCGTATATTTCTAATATGGCTGGGTTAGATGGCAACAATAGGTACCTTAATGTGGAGGAGAAATAAAAATATGGAGGGCTCATCGGGGCGTAACTCCTGAAAAACTGACACTTTTTTAAGTGGGAAGTCTTATTCATCTCAAACAGGCCATTCCGTTAAGCTTACAACCGACTAACAGATCGGACGGCGGAATAAGGTGATGCACAGAAAGGGTACATTTGGGTTGGTACCTCTTGTAACAAGCGAATATGAACATACGGACAAACCATGCATATTGCAAAGACTAATTATCATTGGGACCTCTAGAAAAACTATATTTTATTTGGCGGCTGTCACCTTTGCATGATAACCGATGAGGTCCTTTTTGTTCTCTATGTGGTTACTTTATGTTGTGCAAATTAGCTCAGCTCTGAGATATTCCTGGTATGGTGCACTTTTAATCAACCAGTGTAGAGCCTAAACTTTGCGACTAGAGCTTGCCTGATGTTAGGTTGCGATAAACGGTAGAACTACACCATCACTTCCCATGTTCAATACCGAAATCTGAGTGCTTGTGTCATCACTCAGTCATCATGAATGGATTGCCAACGGTGAGATGTGTTATAGGTTTATGTAAGCCTGCAACGATAGTCAGAAATGACGTATCATAATTAGATGAATTGGTTATGTATGTAGTTTAATCAGAACCAGTATCGACAAAGTGATTTGAAGACAGAGGACATATGGAAACAATTCTTTCTGCCTTGATTTAATCATCTTTTAAATGGTGGATTACGAATGGTAACTGCTGACTCCAGTTTTACGCATGTGAACGGTACTGCAAATTACTGTTATGTCATGCAGTATGCTTGTAAACTTCGCGCCTGTGAGGCCCCAACATGCCGGCTACCAGTCTACTGGCCCTTCATTAGTCTTCGTTAACGAGAGCCAATCAACCATGCTTGGAAACTGATGGTCGCTCCGCCCAAGGACGTGCTGTCTATAGTTTAAAATAATGTATTTCTAATCAGCTACTCATGAGTAGCCTGATGTACAATTTAGAAATTTTCAGGTTATCAACTTTTGCTTTAAAATAGACACGTCAACACCTCACGTTGGATACACGCAATGATTCCCTCCAGTTTGGCGACCACGGTCACGCACATGAGTTAACAGACTTGTTTTTCCACTCTGCTAAGCGTACGTACAACACCATCGGACTCAGGTCATCCTAATTTCATTATTCACTTTGTCTACTGGATAACCTCGAGTTAGTCCGGGCATAGGTCATCAGAGTGAATTACCCACTATCGATGAAGTGCTCGAGCACGTTCCGTATGAACAAATTAATACATCCATATTTAATAGATCATTCAATGACGTCTACATCAGCTAACGGTGCGAGGCTGACAGTCCAATTTCCCGGTTATGTACGATTTGGGGCGGGCGTTGGCACTTGGGAACAAGATTCCAGGTGTACTACCTGTCGTCATAACCACAGTTTCGACATAAGAGCAATATAACGTTAGAAAATGCAAAATCATATTGTTCCCAAACCGCTTGTGACAATCAGATGGGTAAAAAAGGCCTTAAACTGCGGTTCGGAGGAAGTACTAACGAAAGTTGTCGAAAACCTGTTGTAATGGACCACCGCAGTATCGTCTGATAACCGTTTGTGGTCTTATTTTAGTTAACTCTTTGTTACAACCCCATAGCTCATCTGAATCTGTTGGATTGAACAGTCGTATTACCAGCCGTTCAGAGGAAAGAACAACAGAACGATGTCTTCATAGAGTTTTCGACAACTCGGAAGTTTAAGATTGGTGACTTCGAGGTGAGACACATACACAACGTTCCGAAGGTCTGACACGAGCTTTGTTTCGGGTCAGTTTAAGTATTGTTAGCTTGTTGCCCCACATGTGTATTTCTCCTAAAATATGCACATCTCTTCGTACTTCATTTATCCACATGTCTAATGAGACTGAAGCTCGAGAATTCGATGTAAGCATTTTAGGACCACCTCTGTGTTTTCAAGTTAGGTCAAGTCTGGTAATTTTTCAACCCGTAACGCGTCAGGTAAGCCGACAAGTTATCTGAACAAATCACTGGGATTATTGACCAGATTTAACCATTATATTCACGCACGGTAAGCCATCACAGCTACAGAAAGTAAGGCAACCAGGACGTAATCATTCATCAGTTCAGCGTCCTTGTGTGTGTGTGGGCATGTGTGATTCTCCAATAAGAGCACGCTAAACGCTACGTACCTGTAGCATTGGAGCAAGTACACGAAGAAAACCAGAAGAATTCTTTTTACGACAAATGGTATGATCAGCGGAATGACATTTACATAAACCATTGACAGTTTTTTGTTGAAATCAATGTATAGGAGCTCCCCAAATGCCGGGGTTCCGCCACAAAATGAACTATTTTTCCAGTGACAAAGATGCAGTGAAATTAATGAACTGATGTGATGAAAATGGATTGATCTTCAGAATTAACGATAATTCTCATGGCAGATATGCAGTTTCGAGTTTTACTTTCCATCTGAATCATGTTAAATCATAACGGTTACATAGTAGATAGAGCCGTTTGTGTTTAGTAACTGGTTTCGAACACTTGTGCATGAAATAACGGGAGTGCCAAGTGAACTTTCAATAGCGTTGGTCTGTAGCGATGACTGAGTGTAACTTAACTCAAATCGGCCCCAAGTAGCGTCTACCATCAGTCAAATAATATCAATCGGGGAACCTATTATAACTCACTAGGGTGAATTGCATGCGATAAAATTTGATGGAGCAGTCATTCTGGAACGATCAGTCATCATTGTCGACAACAGTATCGCAGTCATGGTCGTGTTTAGATTTGATGAGCTTCCTTGTATACTATGGCACGGGCCGCCATCGGTTCTGGAAATAGTGCACGAAGTTGCAGACTGGTAGATACAAATGTTGTGACCGCAAGAAGCTTAGTATGAGTGGTTGTTTGTGAAATTCGTTACAACGTATATGAAAATAGAACATCAAATGTAAACACTAAATTGTATAGCTGATGTCTATTGGGATTCGTTGGTTTTGTAAAACCTCGGAAGAATATGCTGGTTTGCTCACGGTATAGTAATACGCTTGACAGAAATCAGATTCTCCTCTTCGTCATAAGTAACACGGAAATATCTTAGTCTCGAGAGTAATGCGACTGTCCCCGTTGATTACTCCCAAGACCAACTAAAAGACGAGTGCAAAAAGCAACTCTGTTCCGCCCCAACAAAGTGTTGGACAAGAAGAAAATTACGAGGTATTTGTATGATGTACAAACATTTTCGAATCAGAAAATCGAAGGGCAGTTACCAAAAATGGTAGTTAACGCGACTGAGCCACCAATGAGCTTAGCGGAATAAAGGTCGAACAGATAAAATTAGCGAAGGTCATCTCGAGACTGTTCACGACATTCCCGCTCATTCTGATTGGATAAAATCGTTTCTTCGAGGGAGGAGGCATTTTTGAACCGAAGAAATCAATTCCCTCAGAATTAGAAAGAGGAGGGCACGTTGTATGTAGTGTATTTACACGTTTCAAAATATTCGCTTCTGATTCCCTGTCTTCCTGACGTTTATACCTGCCTTTTAATTTCCACGAGTACGACTCACACTATAGTATTCACTAACTAAGGCACACGTTATGCAACACATTTATAGAGGATAAGGGGAGAGAAAGAATCGAAAGTTATTGACCGTTCATTAAAGTAGGAATCAGAAAACTTTTTGACACAAGCCCGACATTGATTACTAATTGAGCATTTTAAACCAAAATTTGGATCCTTTGGAAGATTGAAATTGTCACTTTATGAATCCATAATGGGGTCATGCCAACCGTTACCGAAGTTCAATTCAGCACAACCCAATGTATACTTACCGGGAAGTTTAGGAACAATTCATACTTTATTTCTAATTAAATGCACGTCAGCCATAAATTCTGTACATAGTAACTGTTGACCTACTGGTGAATCAGTTATGAATTTGAATAGTGAAATCAGAAGATCGGTTTTACAACATGGTAGTACCAGTTTGTATATTCTCTTCAGTTGCTACACATAACAGCGGTGAAAGTCGGAAATATTTAGGCGAATTAGGTTAATAAAACAAGTCAGTAAATACACTAGTCTGTCATTGGTCAGAACCATAGCAGACGAAGTTTCTAGGTCGTTTGTGTACAAAATTTGTTAGCCTACTACCACCTTGCAAAACCGGTCCACTGATTTGGCTATTCGAACCAGTGATTCCTTTGTGCAAAGACTACTCCCCCGGGAACACGACAATTGTTAGAACGAGTAGACTCTACGAGAGGACCGAATGTAGTTGTAAAAATTACAGAAATGATCATTCGAAACTATATTTTTCTCTACAAGATTCTCTTCTTTACTCAACCGCAGTAGCTGTAAAATAACGGTTCATATGATATTACGTTGGAATAAATGAGGACTAGCACTATAGTAACAAAGTTTACTCTCATCAGTCGGTCAGGTGAAACATTTAATTACTTATGGATATATGGCATGGCTACAACACAACGAAATGAATGAATGTCACACAAAAGCAATCAGAGTGGGGTAAACGGTCTCATTGTTACGGCAAGGAAATTGTAACAGAGGATCGGTGCGTGATGCTGATTCAACAACGCCTCAGAAAACGTTAACAGCATAGAGTTTCGATTGTGTAATTGGATCATAAACGAAGTGGCGGGTCAACCACATGATCTGTTACGATTAAGTGATTCGCGATCGAAGAGATCTGATTTGTGTTCGGATGTTGGTATGCTGATTCGCAATGAGTCATTATCTGCACCAGCCACTTGAGGATGTTCGCCACCTTCCTATCTCGTACGTTTCTGTCCGTTCTGCCAATGTGTCTCACCGCAACTGCAGATGAACTTGTAGATGACCAGAGGCAGAGTTATCCTAAAAAAAAACGATCGGGGCATTGTAGACTAATCCTGTAGGTGAAAAATAACAAAAACAATTCGGTTGCGGGATAGGTGTGATCAGTGACAGGTTTCAACTTACATCAGTAGTATTGTGGTTTCTCATGTAAAGAAGATTGATAGAAACCCGTTTCCCCGACACTGCCGTTGGTTGAGACTTGATCACTTGTTCCTTTCAACAAATTTGGCCGGATAACCATTCGCAAACAGAGCTCCTCTTCAGTCCTTAGAAAGTTGGCTGTTGATCAATAAAAATTTGTTCGCACCAATCCATGTTTGTAATCCACGGGTACAAGTGAAGAGAATTGTAAGTACTGTCCACTCCATGTGGTATTCCGATTAACAGATCGCCTAAGTGTATTATCTAAGCGCCTAGATATAAGGAGTCATCTAATTCTTGTTCATAGGTGTCAGAGATATCGATGAATAGAATTAAACTGGTGTAAAATTGTTATGAACTTATCAAAATAGGTGAATATTGAAATATCATCAACATACCGCTTGGAAAGCTAAGAACGACGGAGTACATCTTCTAGTGCACACAATAACTCATCGCGAGTCAGTATACCAACATCCGGACACAAATCAGATCTCTTCGATCGCGAATCACGTAATCGTGACAGATCATGTGGTTGATCCGCCACTTCGTTTATGGTCCAATTACCCAACCGAAACTCTAAGATATTGACGTTTTCTGAGGCATTGTTAATTCAGCATCACGCACATACCCTCTGTTGGCAAAAGGTGTTGACGTAATCAATTTCGCTGCCGAGACAGTGTAACTGTTCACGTTACCCTTATTGCATTTGTGACGTTCATCCATTTCGTTGTTTTGTCGCCATGCCATACACCCATATGCAATCGAATGTTTCACGTGATCGATTGGTGGAAATAAGCGAAATACTTGCATCTCGCAATGTATATCTTCTTGCCGTGTTGATGTATTCGGTGGATGGAGAACAATATTTCAAAATAATCCAAGTGAATGTCTAATTTCAATAAAGAATGTGCTTGTTTTTAACGAAACCAGCCAAATCGAAAAATACAGTAGCAAAATTCTGACATTGAGGGAAATATTACACTCAGATAAGAGCACAGATGATATGCCACTAAAACATGCATATAAAAAAATGGACGATATGACAACAAATAAAAAACATTTAAAAAAACTAAATATAAAGTCCGAAGATAATCATCATCATCATCATCATCACCGTCATCATTATAATGTTCATTACATCGTCAAAATCATCGTCAAATTCATCATTTTCATCGCCATCATCATATTCCCTATTCCTATAATCGTTTTCACCAGCGTCAATCTCATCTTCATAAAAAACAGCAACGTCATAATCATAATCTTCCTCATCATGATCGTCACCGTATAAAATATAAATTTGTTTTCTAAATTATCATCTTGTTCAAAATCCTCGCCGTCAACATCACCACCATCATTATCGTCATCAACATTTAGATGATCAATATAGTCATCATCACAAACACATTATATTCTTTATCATCATAATCAAAATCGAATTAATCACAATACACTTCATCATCATACTCAAAATATTCATCACCAACATGATCATCATTATCAACATCGTTATCATCAACATCTATATCTACACCAGCTTCCTACACCACTTCATCATCATCAACATAATAATACTCATCGACATCATCATAACCGTCATAAACTTAATCGTCGTCATCATCATCATTATCGTCATCTTCATCATGAAAGCCGTATGCCTGACCACATGTACTGTTGCTCGGGCCGTCGCTGACCCCAAATTTCACATTTATTATCGTTGAGTAAATCGTTACTAAATAGCTTGATTATCATTAAATGTTCCTTAAGTTTTTGAACTTAAAATAATTTGGAAACCGTTGACTGCGAAACAGCGGAATCTCGGATAGCGGTTCGAATGATCAATGGAATAGTCAAGATCTTCATATTCCGTGACCACGTTGTTGCCTGACCACCACGTGGGTTTACTCAACTGTTGGTGGTCTCAGCATATAATGCCCGGTACGGTAAACGATCAGATTGCATACGAAGTACGTGACCCAACCATCGCAAGCTACGGACCGTAATTAGTTGACCAATTGATCGCGCATCTCGGACGTTCCGGAATACGCGTCGGCGAACGGCCACATTGCTCACACAATCAGATCACTTAATATGGGCTAATTGGCGGAGACAACGATGATCAAACACAGCAAGCCTTTTGGTATCTACTTTGTGAACAGGCCACGTTTCCGAACTATAAAGCAAAATGGAACGTACACATGTATTATATACCATACCTCTCAGCGACAACCGGACGTCTTTTCGACGCCACAGATGGCGTAGTTTGGCAAAGGAAACGCGTGCTTGTGCTATTCTCACTGATATCTCGTCAGTAATATTATAACCTGACGAGATGGTGCTACCCATGTATATGAAACTGTTCATAGTCTCAAGCGAGTTACCAGTGACGAAGAAAGTAGGAGTGGAAATGCCCCAGCCTTGAAGCAACACTTTGCACTTTGAAGGTGCAAAGCGCATTCCATACAAACCAGTCCGGTTATTTATCTTGTCCGGCTTGGTTTGTATGTCTTCCGCAGGAAGGCTAACTAAAGCATTGTCGTCCGCCTATTCCAGATCGGTCAACCTAGCGCCAGGAGTAGGTTCAACACCAAGCCCACTGGATTCCCGAAACGTAACCTCCAGAATTTCGTCCATGACAAAATTGAACAAGAAGAGGAAAATTGGGAACCCTTGACGAATACCACTAGAAGTGATGAACGCCCGTGACAGCATGGTTTCATAGCTTCGGCGATTTGTTCCCAGTGTTCGTTAGGATCACTCATCCGACTCGAACTGGGCAACTTTTTCACCAACACCTTTTGGTAAGCGTTCTTTACACCCTCATCGTTCGAATGTTAGTTGAATACTTTGTATTTACGAGACTAGGTTCTCTGGGTAAATAATAGAACGAAACGGGCACGCACAACAGCATGGTCCGAGTCCAGGTGGTTGCTCCAAAAGGCACGACAGTCCTTAACAGAGTGACGCCACCTGTAACTAACTGCTATATGATCCAACTGTGTCCACGGTTGGGAAGCATACGGAGGTCTGCAAATAACACAGTACTTCTTCCTTTGTTGAAATGCGGTGCTCGAAATACATAAACCGTGAGATGCGCACAGCTGCAGCAGTCTTTCACCACTGTGAGTGTGTTGTGCCCGGACACCAAACATACCTCCAAGCCGCTTCTCATCAGGAGAAAGACGACCAAACTAAGCGCTAAAATCGTCGGTTGGTATGATGATGTATGGGTGTTTAGTTTGCCTCAGAAGGTCAACGAGGGCGTCATAGAACGCATCTTTGGTAGCATCCGAACAGCTGTCCGTTGGAGCGTATACCGATATAATGAATACACAACGCCCAACTGATTTGCGTCGACAGACTCTTACCGATGTATTGAGTTTGACAGCGCAAAACCGACTGTTCACTGGGATCCAATCGAGCAGGCATTGTTCCGCTCTGGAACTCAGTGCGATTCCCACCCCCAGCCTGGCCGCGAGATTCAGCTTTGGCGTCACCAGAAACCCTGACAGAGAGGCGCTTGGATAGACAGTTATCTAGAGGTGAGCTCAAATGGATAACCGTGCTAGAATCGTAGACTCGCGTCTCCGACACACGGCGCACATCAATAACTAGACTTGAGAAAGTACTTGCCAGAGCAGCTTGCTGACCGACTTGTTAGAGAGTGCAGACATTAAAGGCGCCAATATTTACCAGTTGTCTTGGCCTCAGAAAACAATTATCACTCGAGGGCACATGGAAAGCAGAAGATATGGAGGGTGAAACAGTAGGAGGAGGTTGTGTTAGATGAATAATCTCACTGTCGAGAGAACAATAATTTCTGATACTTCCCAGTCGTTTATGCCGCGGAAGGGGGCTGATTTGTGGAACCCCACTCCGAGTCTCTGACTCAAAAGTCTGACCTGTGAGACAACAAGATATAGGGTTTTCTTGGGAGACCCCACCCGGAGCCAATGACTCAAGAGTGTGACTAACTTGGTAGTGAGGGACATGCCTAGCTCGAAGGCGCAGTAAATAAGACATTGCTGTCTGAATCTGAGCACTGCTGCGCGCAGTGCATGTACTCGAAGCTACATCAGGCTTTTGAGAGATACTAGATGTTTTTCGACCGTATTGGATAATACGCCGGCGGTCACGGCCAACCGTTGGGCAATGGGGGTGCTCTTTGTTTGAGGTTAATTTTTCTAACCCCCTTTTTCCTGATACGAAAGCCGGCAGTTCCGCAACTATGAAAATGATTCTGCACTATGCTCATAAGATTGTGCCTCACTACCTAAGCACTCCTACGCTGTCAGTAGTGCGACATACAATCCTATGAGTGTAACTGCTTTTCGTCTGACTGCTACCCTTTGGTTTGGCTGACAAGGTTGCACCTGGAAGGGCCGGAGTCCTAGTCAGCATAGTCCCCCGGATCAAAACAGTACACAGGCCCGACCATTTCGTCAAGGTAGCAGTATAAGTCGGATCCGAAGATACTGCATTTATTTTCTCTTAGAACTCACCCTCGCTTGACATTAGTGTTTGTGGTGAGAGTCATTTAGCTGTTTGGTTCAGTCGATCTCCATCGATTGTCGTCTAAATATAGATCAACTGATAAAATTCGTGTGAGATGGTGCGAGTTGCCCGATACATTAGTCTTCGTACACACGTATGTGGAATGTCGAGCATAACGTAGAACCACTCAGGTGTTAGAAGTCCGTGAAAAATATCTTACCCTATTTTGTTCACACAGTTCCAACTTTGGGAATAAACTAAAAGACAACCTAGTGGACCGACTAACTGACAACGAATGTGCCTAACGAGAAAGGATTTGTGGGTTGCAGATGCACTTGTAGTTTGCAAACAAACGGGTGAGCTGACTGCAGCCACTATAACAAGGTCTGCTGTTTTCGTTCCGAAACCTTCTTGGAGAACATCTAGCGTGCCATTGAGGTCGATTCATTTGAGATATGCCCGTTATCTGTATCAGCGATCTACCAAGGATTATTTGCCAGTGATTACCTGTGCCGAATTCACGCACTCTATAACATGCTGTCTTTACAAACGGGGTTGTCTTGTAACACGCCTAAATACGTATATTCTGTTTAACGTGCGATCTGGTTTCGTACACACGTCTATCATTTATGGTCCCGCGATAATCATGAGATTTCTATGGTGTCAGCCATGTTTGCCTAGCCGCTAAACAAGCCATGTATGGTTTGGTGTACAGTACACTTGTCATGGTCCTTAATATGCCAAAATAGCCCCATTCCCATCAATATCTTGAACACTTTCCAAGTAAAAAGAGACGTCAGTGTAATGACCACAAGGTCTGTAAAATCAGTTATCCGAATAATTCGTTCATTTCTATAATTCTCGTGTACGTGTTATATGGCGCTGTATCAGTGAATTTAGAATTACTGTGTGAGCTAAAGACGTGGGCTTGACAGAGTACTTATTAAAACGGGCTTAAAGACTTACTTTAAAACAATTGCTTCAACTTCTAACAGCTTACCAATGTATCCTTCATCGTACACTTTCTATAGACCAACCATTGCAGTAACAGCTGGTTTTGTTGGCATTCTAACAAGTTCGGGATATTTATGTACGGAAATCACCATATATAGTACTTCAAACAGAGATACACTGCGGTTTACGCGAAATTGACTTATCAAATTGACTGACTGACTGCGGTGAACGCGTCTTGAATTCACATGTAATGTCATAAGTGTATATGGATTTGAATACTGTTCCAAAGATAATCTCGGACAAAGTTCTTTTGGTCTTTGTATCAATCGACTACCAAGTTGATCATGAGCAATGATGTTGCACCTGAACGCTTTGTTCACATGTTTTGTCTGAAAGACACATCTGAACGTTTTAGTAACCCCAGCTTCCATTACCATACAGAATGGTTTCGGTTATCGTAGACAGTCTGCCAACTGATGTGAGAACGTCCCCGTCAGAGTGTACGGGCAATTACACGGGCTCAAAAAATCACCTAATGGATACACCTTCATTTTGTGTTCACACTGACCCACTGGGTTTAGGTAAGCATGAAATCAATTGTTGAATGAAATGATTGGTTTTAATTCAAAAATTGCAATAGATCGTGCCGTCCCTCTGATACGTGACCCATTTGAAAGCTGTCTGATCAGATTGTGGTTGTCACGCCGGTCGTCCTGCGCTAGCGGTTTACTTCACCAGACCGGTGAAAATTTCGCATTGAGTCGTGTTCAAAACAATTTCCTCCGATTTGTTCTTATTTCCTCTTCATGCACACTGATGACTAGACTCCTGAACAAACACTGGTTGTAAAAGAATACAAAACCAAGACGGCAATGCCCAATTGTGTAGACATTGAAGTAGCCGACTGATGCTCAGCCAGTTGAGGCCAAACGCCATTAGAATGGGGTGGAACTTTTGAGCGTTATGCAATAGATCAATGCCTAGTCGAAGTGGCTTGTATTGGGCGTCCAGGTTACACCGACAGTTTGCGCGTCTCCGATGCTCACGGTCGCTTGATTCAAGGTTTTTGTCACATCACTGTCTCACCTTGAATAGTCCTAAGTGGATCGCATCACGTGACGTGATGGAATGATCACTCACCCGTCCATCCGGTAGGCCGTAATTCAGTCGCGCGCGCAGTACGTTTAGATGGCACGACCTATACAGCGTGGTCTCAGTCTCGAGAGCACAGAGAATTTCCAGTCTTTTGAATGCACGTGACGGTCTTCGCACACTTATCGAGCAATTGAAGGGAGTTGCGGTTTCAGTCCTTTCCGCAGCAAGGATATGTGCTACTGAGGCGCCCTAACATGGGCAAAACTCGAACACAGTGCTTTTTTCCCAAGAGATATTGACTGAAACTCTCATGGGTCTGTGGCGGCTTCGTTCAGATGTGATGGACTTTAAATTCATGTGAATGTGAAAGTCACTAGGGCTCACCACTTGCCTTCTGTTTCGTCAGTTGTTGCACTTCGATCACATCGTTAACTTTATCTGTGTTTCAAATTTATAAATAAATTTGGATGTATTGGAGCTCGGACACTGCATATAGCCTAATTATATCCATTGTCGTGTCTCATTCAATCCGAGATTCAAAGCAAGTCAATTTAGTCGTGTTGAAAAAACTTTTTGTGTGCATGAGACTAATTACCGGAACAGTCCTTCTGTGTTCGAGTAGACACATTAGACCTGATATTTCTAATTGCGTTACACGTTTCTACTATATTCTATTCAAGTTAGACACCTGAAGCTGTTGTATCTTTCTACATCTACGAACAGACTACAACGGTGCATGCCCTGAGACCGATGACAACGTTCAACACCTGGAAGACTGGACACTGTAAGCACCAAACGGCAACGTGTACAGGTTTTGTATTGAGAGTGGTAACAAAGAGAACCAGTGTAACACAATTGGCGCTGGACACGGCTACATAACTGTGAAAAATAGTGACTTTGAACATTGTGGTGTAAATTCACTTATCTTATGACGTGAGCCTAACAACAAGCAAGTTCTGTCCAGGTCGAGCGACGTTTCCTGTCACAGAGGTGATATCATTCATACTTCCTCAATACACTATCGACTAGTTTTAGTCCTGAACTACTGATTATTTCATTGCACACTATTGTTGTAAACCTGTTCAGTGACCGTGTGTTTGAAAGCACCGTGAATTACACCTTTCTGCTAAGTGCAACTATGTCCTGATGATTAGTGTTGATTTTGTTATGGTCTGTTACATCATTTGTGAGATTACTATGCTTTGTTTAATTAGTGTTGAAAGGTGACCCTATGTTTTATCATTCTCCTTAAAATTAAATTACGTTAATCATCCTTATTTTTGTTTCAGCTACTACAACCCTTACTGTTGCTCAGTCTAAACCCTTTAAATGTCTAAATGTCAAAATTAAACATTCTTCTTCCATATGTTTACTTGACCAGCTTATAAGTCTGATGATCTCTCGATCAGTAAACACTCGTTTTGCTCTGACACAACCAATGGCCATTTGTTTGAGTGAGCTCAATTCCGTTTTATCGTCCTCCATTGTTGAGCGGTGCCTAGTTATCAAATTTGTTGTACCGACATGCTCTATGTTCAAATTCCGAGAAATTTTCACATTCCAGGTGAGACAATTAGTTTTCTTGTGTATTTATTCACTTAGTATCGTATTGAATTCATTTTTTACGAGCGCCTTCTCATTAACCGTTTCGTAGACTATCTTCTCTGTAGTTGTACATTGAGAAAGGCAATTTTGGATCAACTGATTGCGCGTAACCCTGTGTGCAGTTGAATTGTTGGCGAACGATTCAATAAATGGTGCTATCTGTAGATAGTTGATTCACCAACTACTCATTATAGTGCTTTACTACACCCTCGAAAATACGAACTAGACAAACTCATTGTTATCCTAACCCAAAAGGAATAGGGAGGAAGGAGACAGTTTGAGTATAAAACTTTTACTGCAAGCATTTTAGACTGTAGCGTGCTTCAGCGAAATACACTACATGATTTGAGGGTGAAACTAGCAGTCGTCAGATCTCTGTGTTACAACAACTGGGGTATCTCGCCTTCTGCTGAAACCAAAATTGCTGTGAAGAAAAAGAAGTAAAATTGATAAACAATATCAGTTTATAGCACACAGTACATGAACTAGGTTAGTGTTGTTTAATTAAAACAGTACCACAAATGGGGTTGTTTTGGTGAGCAGTCTACATTCGGTTAGTCATCATCGTGGTTATCTGGCAGGCGAAAGTATTCCAAACTGTCATGTGGACATCTTCCCCTAGTTACTCAGTTGACACCTCCGAAGATCGATTTAGTCGTTTATTTGTCTGCCAATTCAGAACACTTTAACGTAATTGTGTGATGAAGTACCCTTGAGTTTGCTTTCCTGATAATCATGATATCACTTGCCATGTAACTAAGTCGACGATAAATAACCGAAAACAAGTTGCTTGCCAAATCACCTTTACGTTAGATAAATCCATGGAGGTTATTCGAAACATGAAAACAACGTCCCTTGTCAACTGATTCAGGCAACGACAATATCAGGATGGATGGAGACACGGACAGCCATACACAAATACACTGTGTTAGTGAGGAGAACCGCAACGACACTTACGATAACCGAGGCTAAAACGAGTTCAAATTGGCACTTATCGCTCGCTGAACCTTCCGGTGTGGATGACTTTAGTTCAGCCAACTCCGATAGTGAACATATAAAGTCCACAGGTGCAACATCGACAATTCCAACCTTGAAAATATCCAGAGTA
Organism: Paragonimus heterotremus; assembly: GCA_013368495.1. Lineage (NCBI taxonomy): Eukaryota > Metazoa > Platyhelminthes > Trematoda > Plagiorchiida > Troglotrematidae > Paragonimus > Paragonimus heterotremus. Next base: position 56,172 of record LUCH01002080.1, read on the forward strand.
TTTAACTCTATTGGCACACAGTAAGGAAAGCATGGAACTAGTTGATATATATTCGTCTGTAAATGACTTCATTACGAACTTTAAGATAATGCTAAGTTTTCAAGATTGTATTTGGTATCCTGAACACACTCACTTATGCAGTCCAGCCAACTGTCGGCTGCCTTTAATAATGCATACACACATGTCTGAAAGAAAACAACGGACTGAATGTGAGGCATAAAAAACCCGAGTTTTCTTTCTACGAGGATACAGGTAGGTAGATTCAAAATGAATATTGCTACGCACCTAGCTGAATGGTTTGGTTCAAACTGTATTTGTATCAAGCGGAAGATATCCAAAACTTTGTCGGAAACCTAATTCTAGCCTATTTGTATCTGTTTACATTTATGTAATTAAATATCACGAAGGTCTTCATATGTTAACATCACGATACGTTAATGACACACTCAGTCACAACAAAACGTATAGTGAATATGCTGGAAGCAGTTATGTGACTAGCCACACCTTGTCAATCACACAGAATAATAGTTACCTGCGCAGGCATCTGAGCTATGGCCTGTGGATCTACACCGATCTGGAAAGTAGAATGGAAATATGAGACCTACTGAACTGAACAAGACAAGCTACAACGGACTCAGTATGGTGAAACAAAACAGGAATTAGTGTAGTGCTGATAGAATAAAAATTTATATTTTGAGCTTACACATATTCGAATACTTATAAATTTGTAAGAAAACAGAAGTTCGTTGACCACTACACAGTTAATCATATCGTTTCACTTCGTTGGACTAACATCCAAACTAATAGACTAATGAAGCAAATACAAACATTGCAGTTAGAGGTCATGTGTACTAAATATTTAGTGAGTCATGAATAGCACAATTCTTTTCCCCGTATTAAACCAGCTGGACAAACGTAAGGACTGCGATTATTTCCAAAAGCCAATGTGTGAAATCCCCGAAAATTTAACAACAAGAATTGTATGATCTTAATGATTACGAACTGGAGTTAAACACTAAGCAAGCCTGATAACTTACGGATGCAACCGTCAAAAAGTTTCAGGCCTTCACACCAAGCTGTGAGTGACAGAGCAGACAATCAAAAGAATCAACAAAATACTGTACTGAACAGTCCCGACTAACTTACGTCACAGAGGAATGAATTACGTACACAATTTGGCATGCAATATTTCTACTTAGAAATATTTCAATTTAGAACGAAATCTGCAGTCGATGAACACGTACTTCGGCACTCTTCTTCCAACTTCCAGTTCTTTCGTGGCCGGTAACAATAAGCTGAAATGTAAAGTGAGTGATGTATTTATTCGGCCAGCGACTACGTTTCAATATAAAATCTATAAGATGGTTTATGCGAAAGTGTGTCTGACAAACAGATAACTAAGCTCTGAAGTAGAGTAAGACAATATTTTCGAGAGAAACAATAACCTGTCAGAAGGCTTGTAAACTGGAAATACGAGAACAGGAAAAGTACACCAGCTGCTTGTCACGATGAAGTAGCCGTGTGACCGTCGAATTAGGGGAGTGTATAAGTGCACATATTCGGCAAAGGAAGTGGATAACGTAATGCTAAAGACAAGCTGACTTGCATAAACTGACACAGTGTCCTTACAAGATGAAAGTTCGCATGAAGGAGCTCTCCGGTCTAACTGGTATCATTATCGTGGCTGAAAATCTGTTCGCTTCAAATACCTCCATTAATGAAATAAGTCTTTAGAGGACCTAACGGTCGATAATGTTCGAGGATTGAATGAAACCAAATTCCTTTCAGAAAAGAACTACGCGAAAGGATTGTAGAGGTCAAAACGTAGGTGATTTACACAATTACAGAATGAGAATAACTTAAGTATATAAAAACCCCTTGAATAATCCCCATTTATCGCTCTTGCAAGTTAAAAAGTTATCTTCACTCGACGAAAAGAACCAAGTCTAAGGCTTGTTCTACTAAGGTAATCGATAGCTTCTTGGTTCGTTTATCCTCTATGTGATTCTTTTCCAGACATGAACAGCATGCGAGTATCCAGTCGAGGAATTAGACTGCTCCAAACGCTGTACTACTGACTAAGTTACTACCCGCTTTCTATGTTTCAGTGCTAACCGCTTACCGATAGTAATGTTTGGAAGATATTCAGTTGCGAGAAATCTGGACTACGGTTCGATTCGAACCAGCGACAGAAACAACATGCCGAAACGCGGCAAATGCTCTACAAGCTGAGCTACGAAGTCACGCCGGAAGCTCAGAAATTTCACGTTTTGACCTAGTTATCGACAGTGGTGTTGATGGATTCCAGCGTGAACTGATCGAGAAATCCTGCTTGTGCAGACAATCGGCTGGATCATTTGGTGGATTCTATATAACACTGTTGTTTGGGTGGGTAACTGTTTAAATGTGAAATTTTTAAGTTTCCGGCGTGGCTTCACAGCTCAGATGGTGGAGTATGTGCTGCGTTTGGGCACGTTGTTTTTGTCACCGGTTCAAATCTAGTCGAAGTCCCGATTTTTCGTAATTTGGTCCTTTCTAAATTATCAATTCTGCCAAACTACTCAACAGTGGTAGTAATATTGTTCCCCGATGTACCGTCCTTCATCTTCCTGTAATAACGGCGTAATTTCCTAGACACCCCACAATTAGGAATCATAGGATTGCGTATTCCCATCTGAATGGTGTAGAGTACATTAAAATGCTTAATACATTATGGAAAGTACTCCAATATTAACCGTAGATTCACACGGTAAACTTAAGTGGTCTCCCTAATCGTGTTGCAATTCCATCGTTCAGGTCACAAAGTGAAGTTGCCCTATTATCCGAGAGAAAACGAGTCATCGAAAGCAGCATTCTTGCTTTTTCCCGAAACAAGGTTCCTATTGGGGATGACAGTCGTTACAAAGATAGGTTCTCAAACCTTATTTCATTGACAGTTTGGTCTGATTTCTTCGCAGTTGGTGTCTACACACAGCAAGTTTTTTTACAATGTTGTGCGGCATATTACGATTGTAACAGCCCAGCTTTAACAACAGAACACGACTCAGAAACTGACGACCAGGTGTTCACGACGATGGTCCGTTTGTCACAGTGGAAGCAGAACAGTTAGTAAAATGTATAGTGTATAGTATAATGTATAATCATGCTCACACAATGATTCTAGCATTGGGATATTCGGACATGAAGTCACGTGGTCCTGGATAAAGGTCCATTCATCTTACGCTGACTTACTTTCACAACTCTCGCCAGTCTTGTCGCGAATGAAAGCTGGAAAGGCAGAGAAATATGACATATTTGTTAGAGGATTGGGGCAGTTTCTTCTGTAAGTTCATCGTGTTCCCTTGTGATTATTCAGATAGACAGGCTATTGAAAGTTGACTCACGTAAATGATCCCAAGGGTTACCTTATGAATGGACAATATTTGAAATGATATTGACTAAACCTCAATGAAGAGTGTAATTCTCGGGTAGATTTATTGGAACCACTGTGTCTGTGTGTAGCTTATTTTATAAACCTCAACTTGTGTTATGTTTAATGTTATGTTTACTGGAAGAAAGCGATTGTGAGACAGTTTCTTCTCCACATGAATTTGAATAACGCAAATATTGTTATACCCCAGCAATATCTCATTCGTTCTATCCAGTTACATATATGAAGTGATAACCGAAAACGTATAAGAATGGATAAATGCAGACAAAATAATAATGTCTATCAAGTAATCAAAGCTTGGTTTGTGATCTGTCCGGATATCTAACATTTTAATCAGTGCACAAAGAATCAATATGGACGGTTAAGTGTGGTTATATGAATGAAGTAGGAAAGTGTGGAAAACAACAATTAAGCGATGATGTTGGGTTAGTGAGATGAAGTATATAATTAATGATTAGCCTATGTATAATGGATTACACAGATGGTGATATGTTCATTCCCATCTGTTTCTGGATGCACAATAATGATTTCTCAATGATGTATGGTTAACACCTTGGAAAAATTAAAGTGCCTTTGTTCATAGACTGACAAACAAAACAGAAAACCTAAGAGGGATCTAATTTGTTATGGGATTCGTGCAGAAGGTAACAAACAAAATGTTATTTGGTCACGCATCTTACATAACAAACAGGATGTTTTCTCGTGTACAACGGAAGATGGCAACTGACATCAATAATTCACTTACTCCAATCACACGGTTTTTTGTGTGTTTCATCGTGAGTAGTTGCTTTAATGAAATCAAATGTAACTGGAATAGTCCAAGGTAAGAAAGAAAATCTAAAATATCATGAATTTGTTTGTAATAGGAAGGCGAGAAGCGACTCGATAACCCATAGTGTCCAGATAAGAGATTGAACAGGTTAGTAACATAACGTTAACATAACGCATTATATTAGGGTTATGAAGGCAACTGATAACAAGTGACTTACGAGGTGAAGGACATCGAACACCTATAAAATTTTAAGGCGAACATGTGATTTATTACACTAAACAAAGAAGTCAATAGTGTACGCTTCACGAGGAAATCAGTTAACAGGAAAAAAGAGCGTATTCAGATCAGTGTTCCAGAAAACTCCAGATGGATACAAGTCCCAAAAAAAAACAGTTATGAAGCACACAAAACAGCGAAAACGAAAGTAATATTGATTGTGTACTGAGTAGAGAAAACCCTAAATTGTGGTACTCAGACAAGGATTTAATAAAAAACATTGAATATTTTGTCGTATATCCCACACTGTATTTTAGGATGTACACTTGTTAGCGTTTGAGTACGCTTAGGTAAGCGAACGTTTCAAACAACTGAATTAGGACTCGGTAGTACGACGTCTAACATAGTAACACTTAATGAATTTTGCAGAAGACAGTTGAGATAGTGGCAGTTGATATTCTAGTGTTCTTCTTAATCCAGTTCGATTGAGTTCTTGATGGGTGTTTCATCAAGCATACCGATATGCAACGTTTAAATTGATATTAAGTTTCAGTCACTGAAGCGAGGGGATCTCATTGTAGTTTTCAGGTGAAAATTTCATGGAGCGGTTAGTAGATGGTAAGTAGCATTCGATGAATCACATGCCCTTTTACTCTGATACCAAGTGTCTTTCCAAGTACAGGGGATATCTAAGCAATCAAATAGAAATGAAATCAAACATGTTTCCATGAGAAGGAGTGAACTTAATATTTACTGACGGATATAAAATAAAAGACGAAGACCGGATGATTTCGAGAGTTTAACTGGACCATATCGGGTGAAGTTTCTTTTGGATCTTGGCCATGCAAGTATAAGAGCAATGTCGTAACTGGTATTTAACATTGATCATTTGAACGACCGATGACGGAAGTTTTCTAGGCAGAACTGTAATGACCTTGGATGTTGATATTTAGTTTCAGCCAATGGTGTTTTAATAATAATGCACTTCTAAAACTGTAAATTGAACTTGTGTGGTATCTGATGGTTATTATTTGAGTTCATTTAACTCTTCAACCGATTTTCGTAAACCCGTGCTTTACAACAATTGAATGAAAATGAAACTTGATTTATTGAGTGTTATAATGCAATTCGATGATGTACATTTGTACTCAGTTCATCGTGGCAAACGTGGAACTATTTGTTGTCTTCATTTTATGTATCTCTGTTTTGTCTATTTCTTTTTTAGACATTTCCATTTAAACACTATTTTCTCTCGCTCAATTTTGAAGTTTTATCATAAGTTGTAGGGCATATTTTGTTTTGTTTGTTCGTTTTGTTCATTCATATGTTGTCCAGTTAATTTTAATGTCCTCCTTAGTTGTTAAACAATAATTTTGAATTGATAAAACCTATCGTTAGAGGTTATACTTCACAGCCATTCGACATCTCATACTTATATTTTCGCGATTAGAAATAGATTAAAAAACTAACAATGACATTTTTTGTATTTTACAATTGAACTTTATGTTTCACAGTATAATGTTTTACCCAACATACCGCGGTGTGAATGGTCAAATTTTCCCTCAAAGTAGCCCGAATCGATAAAATGACCGGATCCTAGAAGAAAAAGCGTGTGGAAATAGTTTGACAAGTAAGAAACCTTCCAAGGTAACCACTTGATTTTAGTAATGTAGGCCAACTATTCCAGTTAAACGTATACAAATCGGATATCAGATAAGTCTAGGCCACAGTTGAATGACAACGAGGTTAGATACCAGGTAACAAAGTGAACCTATTTTATCACTCACAAAATGACCATCTCACCTTGTACGCAGAACAAGCCGAACGCAACTACGAGGAACACCTCACCGAAAGTGAACATATTTGAATCACTCACAGTTCACGGCAGTTCGACGATATTTATACAAGGATTTAAACACATACTGAAAGTTTCCGTTGATATATCACACAGTTTATCAATCAGACCACTGACTGATTCAATTAGCCTCTACTCATTTCATACACAACAAGAGAGAGAGAGAGCGTAGGTATAGAGAAAAACTAAACCGCGCTTGTCAAATCATATGTTGAGTTGGGTAAAATCTTTCAGACAAGTTCAATGAACTCAAGGTTTTTCAACTACTTGGACTTAAATCGTACCACATGTGTTCATTTGAAACAAGAGTGCTTGATAAATAATAAAAAAATTTGAAAGCTTTTAAATCGTAGAAGTGGAATATCACCAGTTAATCTTGTCCAGTCTCTTGTGTTCACCCGGTCCCGCTCATGACTAACTCCTGCATCGTAGTGCAGTCCGAATTAATCTGATCTCCTTCAGTAGGTGAGCTGAAAACTGCATTGATATCAATCTCGTTCGTTTTTGTGAATTGGCTGGGCAAACGGGTCTACTCAAGAAGAAGTCTTGTACAGATCATCCGTCTCTGATAGTGACAAGTTGCGTACAAGTGCTTTTATGCACTACAATTACCTCATTGGCAACGGGGTTGTGAGGCAACGTTTCTTCAGAGACAACGTCACGAACATTCCTGCTAATAGAACAACCAGTCATCAGTAGTGTTATTGGCTTAGAATGCCTAACATCTCTTCTTCCATTGCTTTACTTCCATATCCTGATTTGCAAAACCGGGATCTTGAGGTTATAGCTACCTGGTGGACAACCAGTTACTTTGCACTGAGACATTGAACAAACATCATTGGTGTTTGCCCATACATTTAACTCACCTTTCTAGTTAAAAAAACCTAGATTGGGTAAGGATATGAGTGGAGTGGTTTGTGGAGTATGTCCTGGTTGGATTAAAAGTGCGTGCGATGAAATTGTCTCTCCCAAACTTGCTTCGCCTATACATACGTACGATGATGAAGTCATAGTGGATAAATCATTGTTTTCCTTATAGCTGTTTTCTGGTTAACCAGTGTTTTTAGAATATTTTTTAAAACTGATCATCCTTCCGATCTTTTTAGAAGAGACCCAATTGCGAAAAATCTGGACTTCGGCTGGATTCGAACCAGTGACAGAAACAACATGCCAGCCAAAGTCCATCTTTTTCGCAATTGGGTCTCTTCTAAATCATTAAATTTGTCAAACTACTTATCAGTTATTCTTCCGACCGTTACTTTTAGCATGGCTTCCAGGATGACTATCAATAATCCGTTAAATGCAGCAGCATTCTGTTGATTTCGACCGAATCAACTTGAGTCAAGAAACTTCCGTATGTACAGTTGCACGTAAATATTCATCGTTTACAAAACATATTCAGGAAACAAATTTCTGATAAACTGAACAATTCAACTTTACTGTCGATGTACTTTGAAAAGTAGTGTGCAAGGTGAAGGATGAAGATGTGTTTTGACTGTTGGACACCAAAATGATATCGTCTGCCTACTTCAGGGCAAAACGAACATGGAGTTCACATAAAAGGGAGAGGAAATTGAGGAAAAAATGGCTTCCAAATTCATTATTAGTGAAGAAGGTTTTTGGTCATTTGAACGAGTTAGCTCGGTCAGATTCGTAAATTCTCCCCTACCAGTATTGTGGCTAATAGTGGGATATAACGTTCCTTGAGAAGACAAAGCAGTCTCTTTAATAATGCACTTGAAATAATTGCTACTATAGAAGAAACAGAGCTGGATTTTCTAGCAATTTGCACCCGTGGATAAAAAAGTTGTGTAAGAAAGACGGGAAGATGCGTCAACAGAAGAGTTTAAGTGACAATACGGAAACTGGTGTGGATTAGTGTAGTTATTTTGCAACATTAGACGTTCACAGAGATGTTTATCAAAACGATTAATGTCATTGGAATGCATGTAATTGATAAAAATTCGTATATAACTTTTTGATACCGGTGTGATACTAACAGTTCTCTGAAATTAATCAGTTTTCGTGTGCGATACTCTGTGTAAACCTACGTACACAATTTTCGCATACCCTTCAAGCACAACTGGCGGCAATCTATCTGCTCGTCCTGATCTGAAAGATCTGAGTTGCATTTTGTAACTGTGCAGTTGTGTGTCTATTAGGAAGTGTGACAGCAGTTGAAGAAAGCGGTTCACACGCAATATATAATAACTAATATTGGGTAAACTCTCATAATTCTGGTTTAATGTTTTAGACTCGTTTTGCGCGGCTCACACAAATTAGATGCTTCATTGCTTTCCAGACTTCGCGGCAGTTTTTGGTACCGAACATTGTCTGAGTGTACGTAGATGTAGGGCGGCTTAATTTCACTTTTGGTAGCGAACGAAAGTGATTTCACTACTGCCTAGCTCTCTGTTTGATATTAATGGTCTTCCATTAGACTGAATTTCCTGTGATGAGACGATGTGAATTACTTAGGACGTAGGAAAATTGTCTCCCAGAGGCAACAGACTTCAAAGCAAAAGACCAGCGAACAAGTCAGTTAGCCATAGTGCACAGTAAAATCAAAATGAAGAAACAGATCAACTTCTGTCATGTAAAACTCTTTTTCTAATCTATTAAAGTTTTCAGGACGACACTACCGTGATTTAATCTACGATTCAAGTGACGAAACTAAAATAAAAAAGACATCCGTTTAGATATACGGGGTCACATGCCGGATTAATACAGTCAATTAATTGTGGTATATTTGAATGCATTAGAGAGTGATTGGTACCGGGAATGATTTATGGGAATAACAACAAGCTGGCTGCGATTCTGACAGCATTCTTGGCGGTCCTTCTGATAAGATGTGTAACCATCCAGTTGAACGACACTATCCTCGATATCGGAATACTAGCCTATGTCTTGTGAGACGATTGTTCACAAACATTCCTATTTGTGACGTTAAATAGAAGCAACTGGGTAGATCATATTGACGAGCAACCAGCGAATATTTCCACTAATTTGCTGATTGACAAAAATTCAAAAGTTGCTGACATTTGAACTATGGAAGGTGAACAGATTAAATGCAATCTCATCTCACACAGTTAATGCAGATACCATAAGGAGACCGAGTGATTGATGGCATGCGCATCCCTACAAAGCATGGGACACCATGACTGGGCTGTACATAGTTAATTAGCTGGGGTAAGTTAATCCACTGTAATTCTACCGTTAACGTTTTGAAATGAAATGGTGTTTCTTTCCCACATCATTCAGCCAGATTGACCGGACATTTCCATATGATAATGCGATAGCTCACCATTACATTCCTGGAAGAAGCAGTAGTTTACCCCCACGATATTGACCATTTATCTCGCCTTGCTCCGTCACTTAAGCTAAAATCCACAGAACAGTGTTGGCAGCACTTTGACTAAATGACTAGCGAGTTGGTTCAACTTTGGTGAAGATCACCAGACCGGCATTTCCTTACGTTCTTGAGATAAATTCCACAATGTGTTTTTACTTCATTTGCTTCTATGTCTTTAAAGTATCAATCAGATATGCGAAAACATCAGAAGTTATCTGACACTGGAAAACTTGAGCTCATTTTCGATCTCTGAACCAGAAAGTTAGGACACAAAAAGTGCCAGATATACGCATTCTTTACCAACTCATCAGTACTAAAGTTACAACGACATGAATAGATCTTTTGTGTCAAGCAACTACGTGGGTTAGGTGAACAAATGATCAGTCGGTTAAAAGGGGTCACTGAGTCCAGGACACGGGTAAGTTAACAAAGAATGTTTTTCTAATTGCGATAGGCTTGCTTAAGTTTATTGGTTGCGGCTACTTGGGCAAACCGCAAGAATCGTGAAGTGAAACCCTGTAGTAAAATTCTGAATGTACGAGCTGGGTCGACAACGTGATCAGTGGCCAGGATGTGTCTAGTGCTTGTAAACACCGACTGTTTGTTTGATTCAATGACATCACTGTCAGTGTGCGGAAATATGGGTTTCTACATTTATTTAGGCAGGTCTTCTCTCAATCTGGAGAGCAAGCATTTTCGAGTTCTGTCTGGGTAACTTCCTCTGCAGATGAGACTCTGTCGGTAGCTGATTGACCAGGTCAAATTAACCAATCTATGACCTGATAACTCATGCGGAGATTCATTTGCTGTGTGGGAAAACTATGGACGAATGCCTGAAAATGGAATAGCTACCCAGTAGAATGTTGGTCAGTTGATTAACAAACGTAATAAAGGTCGCATGCAAATATGCGTCCTGTTCATGTCGTTGTATTTTTATACAGCATGCGTCGGTTTTCATGAGAAACAAACCATTGCTGCTAACAGCCGCTTGGAACGTAACAGTAAGTGCCATTGACGATTAACCGGTGAAGTTGTTCTGACCCCAGCACATTGAATATCGGGAAGTTCCGGCTTTCCGGAAGATTTCGGTGTTACAACAGAGTGTAGAAACCTGGCTGTCCTGCGGCAAAGTATGAAGGGCAGAACGAAGATGACATTGGATACAGCTAGAAATGTCTCAGAAAATGTGTGTGGAGTGTTTCGAAAGAAGTTTCTGTAAAATGAAACATGCGAGATGGTCGGACGTTAGACCAGCTTAGAACATAATGGGCCATTGTTGTCTAAAACCCTGAGTCACCTTGATACAATTCACAGCAAGCGAACACGTACTGCAAAATGTTGACAGTTTGTGTTCGGATCGTCTAAAATCCGTTAACACACACTTTCATTACATACTACAATGTGCACGACAACAAGGACTGAATGAAAAAAATGACAGGATTCGGTCGAATATAAATATCAGGGTTAACTGCTAATATGAATCGATATCCCTCACTCAAGTAGCACTGGGTGTTGTTATTTGATCAACTGTGATCATCCGTGCTTTGGTTTGTGCCGCCTAAAAATAAATCTGGTTAGGTGAGTTTTTTAATCTATTATCATGGTCTGGTTTGTCATCGATTTTCCGTGGTTTTTCATTCGTCTACTCACCTTCTTGTGAGTTTCCTTCATTAGTTAAACCACACATTTGGGGACAGCGTTTGACCAGTGGCAGACGGAAACATCCAGATTGTAGACGGCGCTGAACTGAACGGTCACTGAACTGCTGCACGACCTGTGAATCTGAATAGTTAGACTGACTTTATGTCGCGCTTGTGAAACGTCATTCACGGACTGAAAGCAAAAATCGTACTTGAGCAGCAGCGTATGTGTGGTTTAAAGTGATCCAAAGTCTGTTGCGCAAAACGTGAGGAAACAGATCAGATGAAATAACAGTCGTAGAAAAATAGTAAACGCAACGCACGCCGTACTTGTATTCAACTTCTACTCGAAGCGAATGTCTAAAAAATGGAACTTATCTGTTCAATAACAACGTTCCCACTAATCGACCTTTCTATTGTACCAAACTGTCCTTTGTGAACATTCATTCAGCCCTGTTCAGTAGCGGTTGGATTTGATGATATTTACAACCAATGGAGTGAAATGAGAGAGTTGAGATCATTGTCAACTCCTTGTTACTGTTCAGACTTCCAGTAAATGAAGTATCGAAACCTCCCGGTGTGTTATTAAAACGCGCTTTACAGATGGCTCGAAATACGGAATATGAAACTAATCCTATAGGCGTCTCATCAGGCGCTGACGATAGGACTGACGCAGCAGATTCCACTAGCCTCAATACTGGTTAGCTGTCAGACGGGGTAACTAGGAAACGCAAATCATTCTTGCATCTTTACAGGCAAGTGCCGGTAAATCAGCATTTGAAGTGATATATTGCAGAAATCCACGACTACCAGTGAATCAGGACATCAGGCTGTGACCAAACCCGCGAGTCACTTCAAAGGAACTCACATAGGAATGAAGGTTAGGGATAAAAACTATTGGAGTCATCCAGGATCCCGTCGCGGAAGCACATTCAGTAAGTTGAGAAAGAATCCATAGACTTGAAGGTTCACTAAAAGAAATACCGGTAGACAGCAACAGCAGACCCAGGGACAAGATTATTGCCATCAACATGGCGAGGACCTTACAGATTGAACTGTGTTGTACTAAAATGTTTCTATCACAAAGAAGAATAAGAAGGAAGACTAGTGTTTAGCAGCCAACCGGTAAGATGTTACAAAATCACCAGAGGAAGTTATCAAACAAAAATACCAGTCGTCAAAGAAACCAATCGTTGGGAGGAGAAGGAAGAGAACAACTGATGATTTCTCATTTATCGCGTACGAACCATGGAAGTAAATTTCATTATACGCATTCTGATTGAATATTGCTAAACGACTCAGTGTACAGACTTTTACATTTCTGTTAGGAAATGTTTAGGAATAAGTTCGCTTTTAGCAGAAGGTTTCAGGTCTAACCGGTGACGAAATGATCAAGAACGATTAGCTGTTCTCTCTCAGTTCACCCGAAAGCGACCTCATGCAAATTGTGGTGAACAAGCGTCCAGTAAAACACAATTTTGCCCAACGCGCTAGTTACCATGCCACACCCGCGCTTGCGGTTTTGAATCACAATTCCAGCCCACAACATCCCCGGGTTTCCGCTCACACGCCGTGTGCATTTCTACCCGGTTTAGACGTGTGATTGGCGCCTTCTAGCCGGGGGTTTTTCGCCCGCTATTCATCGTCCGTTGATCCGATTTCGTTGAGCGATGGCTTGTCCGGCCACTCGTGTTGTCCTCCGTCTATCCACTATGGGATTTGACCGTACTCCACAGCCGTGTCGAGATATTCTTGCGACTGTTGGAATATTCACGCCTTCACTTTGGTCATTCATCCTATTTTGGCTGCCACGTCTCGCCCGTTGGTCCGATCCGGTCGAGCGATGACCCATCCGGTCGCCCACGCTGTCCTCCATCCACTCGCGGTGAGTTTTTGAACGCACCTCCTCTGTGTTGGGGTATTCTACCGAGAGTTGGAATGCTCGCACTTCCTACCTGACTGTCCACTACAATATGCTGAATCAAAATCACTTCGTTAGCAGAATGTTCTTATCGCGTTGCGGTTACCCGTTCACTTGTTCACTCGCGTGCACATTTATCCAAATTTCTGAGACGGAATCGTGGCTCATCAGTCGACCTATCAGTTATCTTCTAATTATATCGGTTCTCATCGATCAGTGGAATCTTGTTGATTCTGATTAACTAATTAAGTCCCCGCATATGTTCGAGTAGGAAATGATATTGGGATGGATAAACAGGGATCGATGATGACTGAATTGGAGGTAAGTAGGAACGATGAAAGAGAAATTGAGCCATGGCATGCATACAAGGATGACGTAAGCCCGGGAGCATACAAACGGGTTTACATGCGGTGCTTGATCATGCTACCCTATCCAAATTTGTTCAAAATTGGAGCTTTATGTAGATGAACCTATTTCCCCTCTATTCGCATCATTTTTTACTACCGGCTTCGTTTCAAGTATACGTGAGACAGCCAGATATTTTGCCAACTACCGAATGTTGCTGTATTTAGTGAATGGTGAAAACAGAATTCTTTTCAACAAGTTCACCCGTGGAAGTCAGAAGAAAGTTACCATGAGAGAAGCAACTGGTCAAAAATCGTCCCAAGTATAGAGGAGGTAAATAAAACACTGAGAAACTGTGACGAAACTGCTTGTAGACCCTCAGTCAGTGTTAAATGAGATTACCAAACGAACTGTGATAGCTTACAGAGATAAGTTCAGGTCAAGCTAGGCTGTTAACGACAGTTGTTGAACACGAAACCGTTCAGCAGCCAATATGAAGATAGTTGACTTCTCTGAGCAGTAAGCATGGAGTTAGATTGGAATGAACAGTGAAATTTGTCGCTGTGATCAAGTTTACAATGCAAAAATATGTTCTACCGGAAAGCAACATGTGTCAGTTAGATGTCCTTGATTAATGTTTGGCAAGAGTTGTGCATCTGTTCGAATCATCTGAAACGGATATCAGAGAGCGGAAGAGATCAGAGATTACCATCACAATCTTGCACAAATTTGCTCATATTCAAATATGGCCCATTTACTTAACTGACTATTAGAAAGCATCATTGACTCACTGACTTATCAGTTGTCACACTAGTATGGTCAGATAGGACAAACATTAAAACAGTCGATTTGAATTTATTTGAACAGAATAGTGTTATTTTCTTTACTCCCGGTCAACTGATCCAACCTTGGTTTTTATTTGTTTGAAAATTTCTGGCTGCTTGTATAAACCTGTTTTTGTTGTTATAAGAATCCTCTGTAGTTGGCCACAGCAACACAACAACAACGACAACAACCAAACTGATGTGTCACTGCACCTTGTTTGAGGACAGTAAGAAACCAAATATTGAACTGCTTAGAATATTTTGGCCCATCTGGTGTACGTAATTTCCGAAATAAAATATGATCGATAACTGGCAAATTTGTTCCCAGTGCTGATTTATGTGAATCGAATCTGATGTGGAATATCGAGACTTTAGTCACCGTGAAAAATTGATTCTACTCATCACCTTCTGAAAAATAGTCCACACTGATTTCTTCAGAGTTTCAGTGAAAATCGAATACCATCTAAGCTTTAGTTAGGTTAAAGTGTAGATCGCAGGACAGCAGTTGAGTAAATTAAATGATACGTATTTACCATAATCGTTATGTGTTGACATCTAGCTCTCGATAACAGTCTGTTCATTGTGTTTTAAGACAAACGCTTCATCAAATGAGTCACGCGCAATTTGCTAGGCAGTATCTATTGGCGGATCACAACAAGCAACCGTGAGTAATATTACTTACTACTAACAATGAACACAACTAACCAAGACAATCGGAATGCAACTCAACAAGTTAATGCTTTCTGTGATTCCAACTTGTAGAGAAGTCCTAATCAGGGGGTCATCGATTAGAGTTAATAGAACAGTTACTGTGTCTCCTTTAGAGCCGATCGGGCAACCTGATCATTGTTCACAAGCGAAAGTGGTTGAGTGTCCACATATGACAATTCGGTCGTGCCTAATGTGAGGTCAATGGCGCAGTGATAAACACGGTTGCCTCATGAACAGCATGTCCGTGTTTCAAGTCCCGGCAGTGGCGATGATATGCACTACTGACGAGCTCTAATGAGAGTGAAACTCGAGTCTAGTACTTCTTTTCGAAAGATGCCGACTGGAAAGTCTATCAGAATGTGACAGTTTCAATCAATTGTGAGTGATGTTCAACCTGTTTTACAAGCTCCATCACAAGCTTGCATGCAGAAACACGCATACGCGCATACTTTGAGCCCTTTCGAGTAACGATACGACAGCCCTGCGTGTCACTGGTCACTAATGTATCCCTTCAACCATATCCGGTTTTCAAACCTGTAATCTGGCCGTCGTGACTAATTTGATTTCATTCGTTCAACCCATCAGTGGTCTGTAGTGGACGCATATTATTTTGAAAGAAAACTTAAACGGTATAAATGTTGTCCCCTAGACGCATATTTGCCTGGGCATAATATCGGTCAAAGTGGATTCGATGCAAGATGCAGTCATACTGTACAAGTTTGAACAGAGTATTGGTAAGGAAGAACTGACGGCATAGTTACATATTCTGTCCTCTCTAGTGTGACCGTGAGTGAATTATCTATCATCCCTCCAGTTCAGTTGTCACTTCCTCGGATGAGCCACATTAGTGCTTTAAGTTGGGTTTCCAGCTCATTTGTGCCATCTAGTTCGCTGTAAAAATCAGTACTAAAAATATAATTTCATTCATAGACTTTTACTCAACTGAGCCCAATGATTCTGTTGTGTTGATATGCGTTACTTGTTTTGTATCCGAAGTTTATTATGATAAGCATGTGAAATTGAGAAAACAGTGACAACCTTAGATCTTGAAATTTCTATTTCAACTGTAAATGCTTTGATCGATTTGATAAATCACAAGAAACCTGACTGTGATCAATATTTGATTCAGCTGTACTTGAATCAACAACAGAAACGACACTTCTAAACTTAACAGGTCCTGTATCAGTTACGTTACGAAGCTATAGCGGAAGCTGAGAATTTTCACACTGATACGATAGTTCTAATACCATCATTAACACAAATTTTCTCGCTACTTTGTTCGCCGTGTGCAGCACTGACATCAAACTCTATTTTATATTGGGAGCGTGATGACGGTCTTTATAACATCTTCGTAAAACACTTACACATACTCAAGTTTGTTCGCCTTTGGTGACAAACTCATGACGAGGGATTGTCTGTTGGTTGTATTCTGAAGCAGCTACGATGTGACGACCATATGAACAAGTGATGTGGTAGCACAACAACTGCACTTGCTCCCCACGGATTAACCAAAGGACGAGGAGTGACCTCCGTGAATGCAAACGGTAATACGGACAAGATGACACTAGAAGGAATGCAAAAGACAATGAAGCAGCTCGCAGTGGATGTATCTGTCTTGAGAACAGCATCAAGGCAGAACGATCGATTAGGGAGCTGCTTCAACCGTGAGGGAAAAGGACACTGGAAGAACGACTGCCCAACCCAGCGGTTTCAGAGGTCTAAAAGTAGTGGTTCATGATTGTTCTTTTTCTTGGGCGAGTCAACTAGTAATGGCGGCGATTGAGAAGGGGGCCGTACATACAAGGGCTGAAGTTGACGGGGAGGTAGAACAGTGCTTGATCGATGTAGGGGCGACTATCTCGTTGATAGCTCGTGGAGAGAAACAAAACGTAGAACCGACATCCATAGTGATCATGACAGTTGGAGGTCACAGTTTACTGGTTGGTGGTGTGAAAGACTGTGCGGTGCGTATCGGCACCCTTATGGTACAGCGTTATTTCCTTGTGTCCCCGAAAACCAGACGAACCATCATTGAAGCCGGTTTCCTCACTACAACATACGCTCTGACTGACTTGAAGCCCAAAATCGGTCTACCAGCTATGGTTCCCTGACACTCACATGACAGCAATAGAATAGCATCAACCAAGTACGCATAGCTAAGACTCCTTACTCCAGTCCACGGTCGAGAAATACGCCGGGTTATCCACGCACAGCGATGATCCGTATGGATTCTGCGACTCGATTGTACATGAAATACCAACAACCAGAACATTTCAACCTCACGGACCCCGTAGGGTACGGGTTTATCTTGAGGTGGAATTGAAAGAGCAAACACAGAACATGCTGGATGAGGATGTTATCGAAGAACTCGCCTGTTCTCACGGTGAAGAAGTCTGACGCAAAATATCACTTTTGTTTGGATTTTAGACGGCTGAATGAGGTAACGTAAAACACAGCTGTGCCAATAACGTAAGTCGGTGATATTTCTGATAAGCTGCAACAGGCGAAGTTGTTAACGGTATTGGACTTGCGCTCCGGATACTGGCAAGTACCAATGAAACTCACGGATTGTGTACAGCAATTTCACTAAGTAAATGGTTTTCGAAGTATGAAGAGCCAAGTGGAATCTGGAAGCGTCATAGGCTCACACACAAAGGAGCAACCTGCAACGCAACGGCTCAGGAAGTGCAGAATGTTTATTCTAGGAAAAATGGTGAAATATCGAGATCATCAGACCACGGGTGCCAGCCGCCCAGGATCCAGGAAATGTCTTCCTAAACGGAAAGGTTCGTACTTAGTAATTTCCAAACCGGGCTTAATGTACACGATCAAGAAGGACGGCAGGACGAAACGAGTGCATGGCAGTGAGTAATGAATATGACCCGATTTGGCAGCGCAACGAACCATGGGGAGATCAGTGATTCGTGAGACAAAACTTCGTCGGTCGTACAGAATTTGTGAGCAGATTCAGATGAGCCAAGAAATCTGAGGAGGGGAAGGAGTGTTGTATAAGATGTAGCCTCGTTTGTGAGTAGTATAGTGTGTGTATTCGTTCGTTGTGGATAGTGTTAATGCGTCGTGTTTTGTTTAGGTTTGAGGGTTGTTCCTGTTTGATCTTGTATTGTATGTATTTGTGATAGGTTTGTCCGTGCAATAGTGCCATTCCTGTGTGTGTGCTGAATTTCTCGGGGCGTGACTTTAAAGTCTGTCCCATTCCTGGGTGACCGTGAACAACCTGCCGCAACAGACCATCACAGCTTCACTTGCTCTCGTCCCGGATTTGCTAGAGCTACAAACAGCGATCAGACAACTGCGCAGTGGATAGACTGCAAGATGGATTGCCAGATGGAATCCTGAAGAATGGCGGGCCGGTGATGGAATTTGCTTTGCCCCAACTGGTTAACTCTATCTTGGAGCAGAAATAAATGCCACAAGATTTAAAGGATACCATGATAGTACCTTTGTTCGAAGGTAAGGGTAGCAAGCAATGCCCCAACACTTATGGGGGCATCAGTCTGCTGAGCTGCGCAGGCAAAGTGCTTGCAAATAATTTCCTGAACCGGCTAAATGCGAACCTTTTGGAGGCCAATGCTCCCGAGGAGGAGTATGGATTCCGGGCTAGTCGTAGCACGTTCGATTTGGCGTTTGCTGCTCGACAGATTCAGGAAACCTGTTGGAAACGCAACCAGTCATTGTATGCTCCATTCGTAGACTCAACAGAGGCCTTCGATTCCGTGAGCCGCGAGACGTTGTGGACGGTGCTTGGTAAGTTTAGGTTTCCAGGTAAGTTCGTCGATTTGAGTAGACTGTTGCACATGAGCATGAAGGCGAAGGTGCAATCGCGTGGATCTACCTCTGACGATTTTGACATTGTCACTGGCGTGAAGCAGAGTTGTGTTCTGGCCTCATCCCTATTTAGCTTATATTTGACTGTGTTGTAAACCCTCTTAAACGGTACGCTGGTCCGTTCTTGCTATCGTGATGCGCTTTGCAGAATTTGGATTCTCTTCCGGGTAATAATTAACATGAAAATCTCGGTCCCGAAAAGTAATGTGACTGTCCCTGTATCCGTTTCCAATACAAACCAAAATACGCGTACAAAACAGAACTTTGTTCCACCTCAAAACGTGTGCGACAAAGGCGATAAATACAAAGTACTTATATGATGCACAGTGGCCATAAGAACATTCCCGAGTCATAAAACGAGAAGGACATTTGCCGAAAAAATAGTAGGTGTCACAAATGGACACAGCAGAATAAAACTCGGTCGAATAAAAACAAGTCAAGGTAACATCTCGACAGTTTTGAGCAGGTCCGCTAACTAGGACAAAGTCAATTGTTTTTTCTCAAAGGCGGAGGTGGTTTTTGGACGGTAAGAAATGAACTCCCTAACAGAAGTTGAGGTAGACTATCGAACTGATGGGCGCTTATTAAATATCAGACGATTCGGTGCCCCAACTCGGTTACACACCTCAACGATGCACATGCTTTTGTTTGTAGATGACAGCGCGCTGTTCACATACAGCGAGGACGAACTACAGCGACTAATCATGGTTTTCGTGACCGCGGCGCCCAAGTTTTTACTGGATATCAACACAGGTAAGACATTTTCTTTCTTTCAGCCTCCTCTGGGCGGAGGTGCTACCTGTGCATCTTCACCTCAAATCCGTGTTAATGGAGATGTTGTCAGCAGCTTCACAAATTTTTGCTATTTGGGTAGCAATCTATCCACCGATCTGTCCATGGACCGCGAGTTGAGAGCTCGTGTGGCAAAGACTAGTACTGCTTTCGGACGTCTTAAAAGACGTGTTTGGAAGAACAACAACCTGAAGCCGAGCACTAAGCTCTTTGTCTACCGCTCGATGGTGTTGTCTATACTGCTGTACGGCAGTGAGACGTAGACATTGTATCAGCGGAACGTGCGCTAGCTGAGTCACTTTCATCTGCAATGTCTGAGACGCATATTGGGTATTCGGTGGTGGGACATGCTTCCGAACACTGAAATACTGCGGCGAACGGACATGAACTGGATAGAAGCGTTGCTGATGTTGAATCAGCTTCGTTGGCTGGGTCACGTCCGTCGGATGGGCAATGACCGTATCCCGAAGCAGGTGCTGCATGGACAACTGAGATCAGGTAAGCAAAATCCTGGTGGTCCAAAGCTGAGATACGATGATGGTGTGCAGGTAAGTCTTTCAAGTTGCAAAACTGATTTTAGGTGTTGGAAAGACTTAGTGTTGAACCGGACTGCTTGGACCGGCGTCCGCTAGATCAGCGGGCAGTTATTACGCGGCCGAGAACGAAAGCGCGCAAAGGAACCATCAGTGCCATAGGTCGTGGTGACATGACTACATGGAGTTGCGTTGTGTGTGGCCGCGAGTGTGCTGGCCGTTTCAGATTAGTAGGTCATCAACGTACTCATATTGCACCATCGGCCAAGAGACAAAGAGTATGTTAAGATCAAGTAGGTTGCATTAGTTATATCCATATTCTCCTCGTTCACAGCAACCAACGACAACCATCGTTTGGAATTCACCTGCTCCCATTTCCAGAAACCTGGTTGCCGATGGCCTTCTGTCTTTCCTTTTCCTCAGCATTGCTGGTGTATTGTATGATAAGTCTTTTCTTTGTTTTCTTCCAGTCTAACCTTGTATTTCGATTTTATTCCATATCCCCTCTAAAGCGCACTATCATGTACTCCCATAATGGAATACTTCTTGCATCACGTTTTCAATTATTTTGTTGCCAATGTAAATGTTACCACTATCGTCTCTCTCTGGTTATTTCTGCAGAGATAGGGGTTTTATTTTGGAGGAAGCCTATGAATTGGCTAATCACCATTGGCCAGCTGGACCCAAAGGTTTCACTCAAACACCTACTTATCTTATTCCTTCGGGTTTACACCGGACATGTGGTGTGTGAGTCGAACCGCACGTGATGCAGCGAAAGCCGATTGCGGTGTTGGTTAAGCGTTGGCTTCTTTCGGCTTCGGTCATTGTGAAAGGCTAATCTGAATCGGATGCCGCCAACTGTGTACATTCGGGAACTAATGGACGGGTCTGAAAGCCAGGAAGACGATGAACCAGCAGCAACTATTGGAATAGTGTGTACATACCATAGGGGACGTGTCACCAGCACGAATGACGATGTACTGCTGCCTAATGTGTGTTGTCAGCCATGCAAATGAGGTTACGCGTTCATTGACCTGTGTTTTAACATAACGTGCATAGAAGTTTATGCAATGAACAGCTTTGCACGCCAAGCACCTTTTTAGGTCGCAACACCCGTGGATCGGAGGCCACCGTTTCCCTACTGTGCACCGTCTTCATGGATGCTCACGATTAGCATCCTATAAAGTGTTTCTACATCTCACTGGTCAACTATCGACAGACGGCTCAGAATGCTCAACATTAAGTGACTTTTTTGTTTGTCTCCAATGAGTTTAGCTGTGAGTAGCGTTCAAGATCCACAATGATCTAAACTTTTAGTTATTCACTTCATAAGTTTGCGTTCTTGCGTACCTGTCTCCTTGGTCGTAGTAGACAACTGTATTGGATGATTTATAAGGATTTTTTAAAAGTGAAATGAAGTGCTTGATGAGAACCTCGAATAAAGCCACTGGAGTATAATTATTACGAGTAACGAAAATCGAATAAGACCGAAGCCACGTTCCGTCAGACATAAATATTCAATGACCCGTTTGAATTGGCTAAAATGACTGTCAAGAAACGTGTAGCGCACGTGATCATCAAATAGAATTTTAGAACTCCTAGTCCATCAAGTCGTGTCTACAGAGTTTGGATACATGTTTTAATGCGAACAGTCCCAGAAAGTGGGAGGGTTCCGTCTAGAGAGTGACACGCCCATTCCATAATCCACTTCATCGAGTGACCGTTCAGCGGGAGATGATAAACTAATGTGTGATTTCGGGTGTAGATTATTTAACATTTAGGAAATACGTTTTTTTATGAGACACTTGTATTGTACGGTGAACTGACTACGTTTACTAGTCTTTCTGTACACCGGATTTTCTAGGGCTTTAAATCCCTTCAAGTTAACAGCTACTGAACATCTTAAGTAAGTGTCAACTTTTTCCAAGAAAAGGACGCAATCTTACTAGCTCGTTTTTAGAGTGTTCGGTATGTATGTTCGGTATGTTCGGTATGTTCGGTATGTTCGGTATGTGTTCGGTATTAGTTTAATGAAGAAGACTTGAAGATGGGACGTTCCACACATTCCGTGACTTTTCGTCATGCCTACGCAATATGTAGGCAGGTTCGAAATTGTCTGTCACCAGAGTCCTTAAAACCCATTCGAACACGAACACAAACGACCATTTTTGCCAAGGTACTAATCAGAAAATGTTCCGTTGCGAATTTGAGGCATACTATATTGCGTCTACAAATGCCAACGCTACCAAACAATATACCAACCAACTATTATGACCAAAAACGGGTTAAGCATTATCGACGACTTACGATACACCAAGTGGAAACAGTAGAGTAGACAGCAGTTTGTTAGTAAAACATACATTTACCCGGACCTCGACATGGCAAGGCCAGCGAAATGGCCGGTCAAGTTATAAGCAGTTTTAACCTGACCTGCCAGCTGAGAACGATTATTAGTGGCCAAGCGAACATGAAGGCTGTATTTCATCAATAGCGTGCTGTTTATCACAAATGACGTCAGATTCATGTTTTTGGAGTTGGGTTGACTATAACCCAAAAAATCCGACATTCATTGACATTAAACAAGTTTTTTAGTAGACCTGTTGTTCACATAGTTCACGCCGTTTTACTGGATTTCCACATGTTCCGCATACTCCGTTACTGATCAGAAGTTTGTCTCGCCAATAAACATTAGCACCGCTGGTTCATTAAGAGAATGAGTAAATAGCGGGTGTTTTAAGATGGGTCTTTGTGGAACTCCGTCTGCAGGGAACCACTCAGCTAACTGTCCACTTAGTATTATAGCTAGACTTCGTTAGCTAGGTATGTAGGCTCCGGTGTGAACGCTTATAAAGGCAGTAACTGTGAGGGTATGATAACGGAACTGAGTGAACGACCCTAACAGAAGGAAGGGGAACGACAAGGTCAAGTAACAAGGACACAAAACTGAGAAATGCTTTGCCACACTTGGCATTTTGTTAGCATGACCATAAAACGTTCCGTAGAAAAATATCGAGATAGGACAATTCTTTTGAAAAATATTGTATTTATACTTCGACCACTTGCATTCCCCAAGGCATGGTAATTGCTAGCACAGCGTTGATTTTCACACTGAAACGTTTACAGGTACGTTTGTCAACGGGCCTGTTATCGACCGTTGACCATGGTAGCCAAAACACCGGGACGATGGTGCGGGTACCGCGGTGGTGGTCAGTGCAGTGAGGCCGTTCGTTAACTCGACTCGGTTAGAAGGCATGATTTTTGGGCAAACACTTTGGTTTGGACTGCAGATTTCGTATCAGGGTGAACACAGTGTGGACGGCTGTTAGTTGTTGCAAATCATCTCAATAGAACGTTCAGACTCTTTGATTATGAACGGTTCCGGTTGTAATTGGAATGTTTCAGTTGGCTGTGGGAAGTGCTTATTTGGATACAAATCACGTTTTGTTTGTGACCAGAACTTTGAAAATGTTTCGCCGGTGAACAGCTCATAATCCAGGCTCGTCCCTGGTTAACTCGATTAATTCAGCTGAACGTAAATTATGTAAGGGTTTATGAAACAACGTGGCCTAACACGGTTGAGCGGCGTGATCTGAATTTGTTAATCAACCTGAGATTCACATGGTAATTAGCATGATGCTTTTTAACTCATTTATTGTGCGCACACCGGTACGTGCTATCAAATGCGGAGTAGGCCAACATATAGGTTACTGGTTTGTTGATCATGTGTTTATGCTTGATTCGCGCGATCAGTCAACGAGAACCACGTTATATTTGTACTTGACAACTACAAACACAGTGGTATGAAGTGAAGCGATACTCAGCGGAGAGACACATCTGGGTGTCACCGTTCAGCAAACGGCACAATCTTGATGCCATAACTAAAGCAAACAGACTTACTGAAGATAAATTAAGTGACGGCCAGATTAACTGGCTGTCTAGGCCATTTGTTCTAGGGGAAAGATAAAAGGAGATAATAAACATGTTCACTGAATGCACAATTTGAGAAGATATTCGTGGCCGTATTTCCAGTAGCTATCACGCGACCAACCTGGAGCCATTGTGATAACCGGTTTTTCCGATAATGTGTTGTTAACTGTATGGGTGAGAATAATCAGAAAACGAAAACGCAGTTCACAGAACACCTCGAGTGCTCGCTCAAAGTTTCTCTTGTTCAAACAACTGTGCGTTTATTAACACACCGAGAAATACATGAGACTAGGTATTATTGGCCACCAGTCATATACTGGATTTCAACCCACTAGTGACAAGCGTACTTCAGTACTACATGTAAGAAGGAGAATAGACATAATTTCAGCTTGAAAAAGCCGATGGTATTCTTAGAAGTACGAAAGTTTCACATAGAGCCCTATGTTTATCTTACTGATCATCACTTTATTTAATGGCCCACATGTTTGTCTGAAAAGTTTACGCAAATTGTCATCTAGAGATGTCAACGTTTATATTACATACCTCAAAAGGCGTAACCAAAGTAAGCAGTTTAATACAAGTATCCGATGTTTGTTGACGTTAAACGACAAGTTTTTTCGTAGACCTGTGGTTTATATAGTTCACATCGTTCTATGGGATTTCCACATGTTCCGCATACTCTGCTACTCATCAGAAGTTTGTCTCGTCAATAGACATTAGCACCGCTGGTCCAATAAGAGAAGGAACAAATAGCGGGTGTTTCAAGGTGGGTCTATGTGGAACGCCTCTGTTTGCAGGGAACCACTCAGCTAACTGTCCACCCATTTTTGCACATAAGCTAAACGTCACTATGTTCCTGTTTGAAACCTTGAATATTTTTACACTTGTTCAAATACCTTTTGCTCATGCACATAGGATTGAATAAATTATTCCATCGTCAAGATTTAAAATTTTAGAGCTCCAGTGTAAACACTTGTGACATACTTGCCTTGTTTATGTGTGATAGTCAACCCGATTACCACGGGGAACATAATTTGTGGCTTAGTCATTCTGCTGCAGTTCGTCATGAGGGGTTGTGGTCGCGTATTCACATAAGCCAGGTACGAGAAAATGAGAGAATTCGGAGTGTAGACACATTCACATGTTTTCATTCAGGTTGACACAATTTGAGATACTTACTGAAACAACCAACACCAGGGATCAAATGTGCTGTTATTAGTGAGAGACTGTACACTGAAACAGACGGTCACCGGTTGTGTGAGAAAAGCGAAGACACAAAATAGGAGTTGGTCACCTATTGAAACCATGATGACAGCTGAAACGAGAAAAAGACCAGTAATGAATACAACAGTAAGACAGTCATATTGTTGACACCATTCCTCTACGGATATGAAATCAAACTACAAGTGATCTGCGTAATTCCAAGATAAAGGCTCAATGTTTACAATTAAACTTACTACGGTCGTTCATTAAGTTGGCAATATATTCATTGTCTTCGTTACCTATGCTGGGATTTGTTTACACTAACCGTATGATATAAATTCCTATCTGTCAGTGTGCAAAAGACGGTTCAGATGTCCCTGGTTACGATGATTTATTATCTAGGAGGAGTTTATTAGAGGTAACATCTGGAGAGGGGGATGGTTTCTCCAGTGAAACGGTAGTTTCATGCTCGTTTGAATGGTAAGTATGGCGTATCCACAGTTGCATCGTATCTGTTCGGCTGCTTCTACTAAGACATCATATTTGGAAGAACAAACTCGGGTAAGATGAACCACTAAAGCAAAATTGTGAGAGAGTTGGAATTCCGTTCGGGACTGAGTAGTTTTTGTAATTTGATATGACACTGTTGACAGAACAGAATAGAAATCATATCAAGTGGGATTTACCGGTTAATACCGTATGCCAGTGTTTACAATCTAAGCTTGTGGGTCTTCATGTCAAGCCTGTCACTTTCCACAAGGTACCAAACGGTGATTCAATGTGACCAATGCATTTTGTCTCACAAATCATATATGAAACATGATACCAAACGATGAGACTATGGCAGCGGTGTTTCAGGAAGGCTTACCTGTACACGGCCCCAGGGAAGAAAACGTGAATATTCGTCAATGCTGGTGAGCACATCTTGCTCCAAACAAGACAAAGGATATCGGACAGTTCGAATCAGTACTAAGTTAGCAAACTAAACGCTTTGGAGTAAGTTCGGCTAACAAAATTAGTGCCGGTTCAAAACTGTTCTAAAGTGTTGTTGAGTCCATCACTAAAAGACGCCACGTTATCTCTCACTTGTGCCACAGAGTCGAAACGACAGTTTCAAATAGAGAGGTAAACAATGCTGCCAAAAATGAATCACTCATTATTGTTGAGCTGAGTCCACCGTAACATGCTCAAAGCTATGGACTGTACGATTCGCCAGTTTGTTCGATAGTGGCTCCGCTTCCTAAAGACACCAATTGGCTACATCCATACCCCAATTCGTTTGGGCATCCCGAGTTTGTCTACAACTGTTCACATCTAGTGCAAATCTCCAGTGGAGAGACTTCTCTCTAGTCAGTGTCCAGTTCTGCGGAATGTGGTCAATGATAATTCGTTTGGCTCTATCTTGAGGAAAGTGAACGTCCCCGTACACGTTCGGAGTGTAGTTGTGGCGAACAAGGAAGAAGCTTATGCGACGTGGATGGATAAACTGTACCATACGCTAACTGGCCGTGATCTTCAGGAAGTGTCACGCTCTCCCCTCTTTAACCGCTGGCTGTTTAACCCAGATCGCATCTTCCTCAGAATCTTTATTCATGCCACCCAGCTCTAGGGGACTAAAGTCCGAAATTCACGAGGTGACCGAAGTGACCACTCAGTTCTCTGTCGTGGCAACTGCGGTCAACCGGAAAGCCTTGCTCATATTCTGCAATCATGCTGGATCACCCATGACGTGCGTTGTGCTCGACACAACCGCGTAGCCAAAGACTTGGCGGAACGGTCGCGTAATTTGGGCTACACAGTCTTCGAGGAGTTGGGAGTACCAACGGCGAGCTCGTTCGTCAAACCCGATGTGACCATGGTTCGTGACGGCGCTGCTGTAGTGATGGACGTCAGTATAGTGGACGACTACCGAAGCCAATTTGCCTGGACAGACAAGATTGTGAAGTACTGGGCCGACTCTCATAATGTCACCATTCAATCGGTCCTCCATACTTTGGGCTGTGATGTGGACTGTTTCTCAGTCACGTGTGATAATCTCTTTTCGCGGTATTATATTTCCTTCTTCAAGTGACGCTATTCTTCGACTGGTGCTGCCATCCTACGTAGTCTCGGATTTATGTCTACTGACTGTTCTAGGTTCCTTTAAGCGAGGAGCCTGGCATTAACTGTTGCCACCTTTCTGGCAGATGTCTCACCATGAAGGACATTTTTTGTCCCGATGCGTGAGTCTTGACTGTGATAGCACTTCTGTGTTCTGAATAGCTTTTGATCTTACGTGATTGACAGTTTATCTCGTTTTCTTCTTCCAATTATTTTTGTGTGTTTCTTTTCCCTTCTACTCTAAAACCCGTTTGTTATATACGGCACAAATAACCTTTCATTTGATGACTGGACTATTAACGTTTGCTATTTCTGTGAGAGGACTTGCCAACTGTTCCGTGTTCCTAATTATGCAACGTCTCATATTTGATAGGCAGCTTGTTTTCACGTTCACTTTTTTACATATCTGTTACTTAATTTTGGTGTCACCGTTTGTTCTTCCCTCGAACGAAGACGTGTATATTACTCTTCAAAATAAACGATATAGTATGTGAGCATGTTCGCTAACGGTCATTCAGAATTAGTACAAACATCTACTATCAAAACAACGGATGTCACTGTAAAAATTACTTATACACTCTACTTTGTGATTCAAAAAGTATTAGCAATTTGTGAAAATAAGTATCCACGTTTCGGTGTCATCTATCCTCAAGTATTAAGAAAGTATGCTAAAGAGATGTGAACGTTTTAGTCAATCTCTTTGAGACGGAGGAAGGTTTTCCAGAGCTTGGATGATGTATGCAGTTTTTTTAATCCTTATAAGTACTAGTTACAGATCGACGGTATTATGGTCGCCCACCTTGAAGCCCGCGGGAAACCTAATTGATGGTCAGTTACGTGATCTTTTCGCTCGATCCGGACTGTGGCTTGAAGGTGAAATTGGATTTCGAAGATGATTATCGCGCGCTACTTAATTAATGGTATCACAGGACGATTGGACAAAAAGGACTGATGAACACAAACCAGTTGACATTGTTTCTTCTATATATCTTTATGGCACTTAACTGAGTAGACCTATCAACTTTCTGGCTGGTGCACCGTAAATTTGATGTGACGAGTGTTATGTTTCTGTGTTTCATGCATCATCTTCACGGTCATCACTTTAATGTCAAAATGAACGGCGCCTCTATGGATTGGCATACCGCAAAGTTCCGTAATACGATCTGTGATTATTAATCTGTTTGTGCTAGAAATCCCAGATTGTCAATCCCCATTTGTCATTATATCCTGAGGACAAAACCATGTGACCACAGTGTGAAAGTGAGATGCTAATAAGTGAGGTAATGTATTAAAAATAGACCAACTCGGTACATAGGTTATTCACCAGACTGTTTGAAAGGTGTTAATCGGATCGTTCCACTGTTATGCATAATTCGTTTGTGCGTCCCACACCATGAGCCAGATATTCAAGTCTGTCATTCTTATTTCATAAGGGTTATCACTTGTACTGAAAAGTTACAACGTAGATTGATAAAACGGTTTGTGGCACAATATTTCCGACCCTACCCAGATAGGTTGCACAAATAGTTTACTTGCTTGTCAAAAGATACATGATTTCGAGCCATATGATTCCCCAATAACCCCGACAGATCTTTGGAAAAATACTTGTCTCTAGAAGAAACATTCGCTTTCCGTATGTACTGATTAAGCTGCAACAGTATCTGAGATTTCTCACTTGTAAAGGACATTGTTCCTGCGTTCGGGTTTGCTCAATGTGGAACAATCTATCACAGTCTATCGTAACTGTGTTACCAGTGATGAGAAGAATATCCAGCTGACTGCTGACTACACTGTACAACCACGTCGACAGAATGCAGAAAGCCATAAGCTACTGAAGCACGCTTTGAAGTAACACGGAAGCATCGAAGGAAGTTTTACTATATGGGTACTCAAAACCAGCCTGTGCCGGCGTGGTTAAATCATTCGGAAACCCTAAACGAGGATACCCGGCAAATTATACAGCGAATAAACAAGACCATACATGGTCATTAAAAACAGAACAGTACCAGCTGCTGCACAATGTGAATATGTACCAAACTAGCCGCCAGGCAGTTATGAATGGTTTGGTTCAATCGACTGAAGCCAGCTCCTGATCCGAAAGGTGACATTTGTCCCACATCAGTAACTCAGAAGGCTAATATGACCACGAGTGAGGAGCGTAAACGAGAAGAGTAACATTTTGCCTGTGAAGAAAATGATGTATTAATAAAAAACGTTTCTATCCACTGGACCGCAAAACTGTTTTGTGAAGAAGACAGTAAATCACTGGGGAATGACGAGTGATCGGGACAGCCGTTGCATAAATAACCAGTTTTATTCTTGGAAATAATCCTACAGACTACCCCGCGATACATAGGATGGTATCGTTGATTTGGTAAGTTGTTGCTATGGGAGACCTATAAAACCCAGTCCGATAGCTGTTTGTTTTTCTTAGTTGTCTGTTTAAGCAGAAGGCCTGATTGTGCCTCTACGAGCTACTGCTGCATCCCATTTGTATTCCGCGGTGTACAGCGAGCAACTCTGTGCCTCATCAATGATCTGCCATTCATTCGAGAGCGGGCAAAACATTAACCTGCCCACCAGTTTCAGCAACACGTTACACAATTAAACTTAAATATTGTTGAAGTCAGTCGAAAGTCATTTATTATGCGATTAAAATGTGTCTTGTGGATTCGAACACAACTCACCACAAAGCTGAGGCCACTATGGTTGTGAACCAGTTCACACGCGTTAAGTCCAAACTGAGTGTTTCCCTGGTGGCAACGAAACTAAAGTGTACGTAAACCAATTCGTACAATATATTTGATCGGGTTTACCCTGGTCTTAACACTGACCAACTTGCACACAGTTGACTTGTAGTCACAGTCAACGGAAATTGATCGATATTCACGCTGGGTAATTCGGGAAGAATTAGGCCCGTCAATGGTATATTCGAGTTTGTCGCCTAATGGATAAACTGACATGAAAACCAGTTGTTTTTACACGAGCAGATTATCATTGTATGACAGTCCGCTACAATGTTAAGCGATCCATTGAGTTAGGAAAAGTAAGCTGCGGAACTGAAGATTAGTGAAGATATGCCCAGGATGATTAGCTATCCACAATTCCTACACTACGTAAGAGATATAATGGGGAATTTAACTGGGATATATGTTAGCACTCCTCCTGGGAGAGAAAGACAAGAATGGACGCAAAGACCGTGGGCAATATCTCAGTGGTGGACGGAACGCAACGAAATCGCAACACGACAAGAAAGCCAGAGCGCAGGGATTTAAACCCAACTCTCGCAGCACAGAATGTCTTAACAAGTACGCAAAATGACGCCCTTCAAACGAGCTTCATTTGCTTCCAAGCCCGAAAGCAAAACAGTGGTACACAGCAGCTCTGTTTAAAGGTTTTGAGCAGTCATGAGCCGAGGTCTTTCAACGGACCAATCAGAAACGATCGCGAAACATGGATCTTGAAGACAACGGCGGGCATTCAAATTCCAGAAGTTGAGAAATCCACTTTTCTCAACAATTAAGGCGAATTCTTGGGGAACAGTGCCCTTTTCCAACAGCTTGGTGTAAATTTGTAGAGCATCGGTTCTAGTCCTCATTAATGAACTAAGCGGGAGACTGATGGTAGTACTCAAACAAACCATTTTTGAGTAGATATATGTATTTTTGTGTTTAATGGTTCATTTAATTGTGTGATACTGATTTTATTGTTAGAACTGATCTAACGTTGGAGCCTCGGACAGAAGAGCGTATCCCATCATGCTGTCACATTCTGTTCTGATCGGTGTGTCATACCATTTACAAAGCTGGATACCGTGAAATCAATGTTGATTTTTCTCATTCTTAATCAGATACACTGGGTCACGGTGGTCCACTACTACATACGGTCCCCACCAGTTTGCCAGAAGCTTCCTAGATCCGGGTCCTGTTTCGCCTGGGCTCCAAGTGTCTCTATATTTAACCTTCGAGTAAATTTAAAACACAGCAGTTCCACCCGACAAGCTTGCGGTTGACAGCTCCTTGGAAACCTCTTGAGCGTTCGTCAAGTTTTGGTTGGCCACACTCCGCGCTTCTCTTAATTCACGCATGTTCATCCGTCGGTCTCCCCCTAAGCTAATCTCTTGATCGACTGGCAAACGTGGCACGCGCCCATACATTAGCTCGAATGAAGACTTTTTCGTTGATCATCGTGACGAACAGCCGTGGGTCAATGGAATCAATGGTAGCATTTTGTTCCAGCTTCCTCATTTCGCCGCCAACCACTTTTTGAGTGTGCGTTTGTTTCTTTCCGTCACTCTGTTTGGCTGAGGATGGTACGGCGTTGTGCGAATATTCTTCATTCCTTATCGTTCCAAACAGTTCTGGAACCCCTTACTTGCGAACCAGAGGCCTTGATCAGTCAATACGCTCTGCGGTATTCCGTGATCTGCAACGATGTGTACCATCACCGCCATGTGTACAGTGATTTCACGCTGATCGGGTACTGCGACTGTTTCGATCCATCTTATAAAATGTTCAGTCATAACTATGATGTATTGATTTAAGGAGGCGGTTACTGGGATGGATTCCATCACACCCACCGACCATAATTTCCTAAATTCACTGACCGGAATTGGTTGTGTGGGATATTGATCGGGGTGGTCAGTGCTCTTCAGTAGCTGATATTACTGGCATGCCCTCACATAAGTGTTGACATCATCATTCATTCTCGGCCATTATGCTCTTTGCTTCAGCATTTCGTAAGTTCGATGACACCCGTTATGAACCAGTTGATGGCATTCCTCCACAATTGTCCTTCTCAACCCCATCGGTATAACAGGCACCTTTATTGCCTCTCACAGCTGGTGCATTAAAATTACAACGCTATTCAAGCGAAAGTCTGACCAGTGTATTCTGAATGCTTTTACCTTCGGGTTCCCATCGGTTTCTGGCGGTTTTCCTCCCGATTAAAAGTGGTCAATTACCTCCGGATTGCTACATTCATCCTGTGTGTTGCTTGTAACCTTCCGGGATCGTTCTCCAGATCAATAATGCCAACTCCGATCACGTCCTTGTGGACCTCATCCATGTGTTGCATCCGGGAAAGCAAATCGGAAACATGGTTTGCTTTTCCAGCTACATGGCGAATTGTGAAGTACTCCTATAGTCGTAACGCCTAACGAGCCAGATAACCTCGTGGGTTCTTTGTCGATTTACTCCACACCAACGGCTCGTGGTTGGTCTCCAAATGGAAACGTCTACCGAGCAAGTACAGTTTCCATTTTTCCAAGGCTCATACGATCACCGAAAATTCCTTTTCTGTCGTTGAGTAGTTTCGTTCAGCAACGGTTAGTGCCCGACTGGAATATTCTACAACACCGTCTTCTTGCTTCAGTACAGCTCCGATTCCTACATCGATCGCATCCGTTGCGACAACGTAGCTCAGTCCAGTCACTGGCAACTTCAGGGTCACCTGCCCTTCATCATCATTTGTTGGACTTCGACAAAAGCGTTTTCTGACCAGTGAAACTGGCAGTCTGTTTTCAGTATTTCGTATAATGCGCTCGCGAGTTCATTGAAGTTTGTGATGAAACGGCCGTAGAACCCGAAGCGACTGAGAAACTGTCGCAATGTCCTTTTTGATGTTGGCACTGGAATGGTCTCCATCACCAAGTGGTTTATCGGGAATTGGTTGGACCTCACCCTACCGACCGTGTGACCAAGTGGTACTACCGTTCATTTCGACACTTAAGACTTTGGTCTGTTGATCCGTAGGCTGGCTTGTTGAGTCTTGTGTAATACAGCTGAAACGTTTGCCGTATGTTCCGTTTCATTCGCACTGTACATGACGATATCGTCTTCATGGAAAACAGTATTGTTCAATCTATCTAGCACCTTCAGCATTTGTCAACTGAAAGTGAAAAATGCGCCTGACAATCCGAACGGCATACGTTTGAAGCGGCATTGCTTTTCTCCCACTGTAAACACCGTCCGATTGCTTGATTGGAGCCTGCCAATATCCAGACCGCATGTCTAACACTGCAAATATCCTGGCGTTTTGTAGTTTATCGAAAATCTCTGCCACCGCTGGGATCGCTACGACTTTAGTGACTGTGTTCCCGTTGAGCCGCCTGAAGTCGACACAAAATCGAAATTCACCACTGGGCTTACTCACCAACAAGACGGGAGAATTAAACGGGTTATCGGCCTTCTCGATGATTTCTTCCTTCAGCATGTCCTTCATGTGGCGTTCAATTTCCGGACGCAGGTGTACTGGAGCTCTTCTGGGACCGTATGGCCGAAATCGGTCTGATTCGATGGAGCTTTCCTGCACAACTCAGTCACCATAGCCATGCGGGTCCTGATCCATAGTGAGCAATACCTGAAATGTGCGTATCACTTCATTCACCAACCGATCGTCACAAGTTGGTATTGCTGTGAGTCCATTCGCTTCAATTTGTTCAAACCGCAGTTTGCGTTTTCTCATTAATGGAACCACTCGATAATCTGCCAGGTCATTAACGTTGAGAGTAAACCTGCCAACCGTTCAAAAGACCACTGCACTCGGCTAAACAATCTTTCCTGGCCTGGGCCTAATCAATGAAATCGCGGCCCCAGTGTCAATCAAACAGCGCTCCGAGCTACCACTGATTTATAACCTAGCCTCTATTGCTGTCTTATCAACTGCCCTCATTACCGGATCTCCCTTCCCAGACAAAAACCGCAGGTGAAACGTTTATTTGAGTACGACTGTTCTTGCCGAACGGGCAAAATTCTCGTCAGTGTCCACGTCTTCCGAATCGATAGCAGATGTTCTTCTCCTTCCTCACCTTCAAAGCCGCCTATTCCTCAATTTACTTTTCCACTGCGCCTCAGAGGTCATTCAGTTCACTTATTTCGTTTGTCTCCAATTCGTTGGCCGTCGAGGGGCTTTCTGTCAGTAGTTGTCGAACTCCATCAGCCAGCTGTTCCAGCGTCATCGGATATGCGATGGGAGCAACCCCGAGCTGATCCCGGACTGTTGGTGGCATTCCCACCAGGAACCGAAATTTCAGCAAGCGTTCTTCTGAGTCTTAGTCCGAATGGGACAGGGCTCTTGGCAGCGCTGCACACAATGACGCAGCACACACAACTGCGTCAACTCCTAGTCCAAACCGGGTGACATTCAACCGTCCCATTGCCTCTAGGCAAACGACGGCGCTGCTAAACCAGGCGATCAGCGCCTCCTTCGTGGCGACCCACTTCAGCTTTACAGGGCTCCTTTGAGCCACCTCCCGCACCACTTCCGCCTGCCCTTGAGCAAAATCCGTAAAGCTACCAGCTCCCATCGGTCGGTCTTGACTCCGACCGTCTCTGCCACGTCCTCGAAGTCCTCCAGAAAACTCTGAATGTCTCCATCCTCAAACGGCTGCGATCACGAGAATCTTCATCCTCCAATCCTGGTTATGATACACAAGTGTTGTGAACCAAGAACGCGGATGGCGCAACGGTTGTTTAATCAGAAAACCAACAAATGTGTTATGCGTTTCAACAAAAACATTTATCTGCGTACGGTAGTGGTCTCAGAGCGTCACGGATGCCACGGATGCCAGTGCTCAGTTTCTTTATGTACCAAGAACAATTTCATGATACGCTGCACTCCAATGCTTCTTCTTGTGTTTTCTCGCTGCTCCTCCATTGTCAAAATCCATGCTACTGCCTCATAACTGAGTACTAGTGTTGTGAATAATGTAGTGCGATCGCTCATCCGAACTACACTAGTATTCAATCCAATAATTTTGAGTATATATATATATTTATATATGTATTTTTGTGTTTATTATTTTGCCTAACTGTACGATACCGATTCTATTGTTAGAACTCATCTAGCATTAACACCTCGGGTATAGGATCATTTACTATCATGCTATCACAAAATTCTCATTTGTTAACGAGTAAAAATTTACGAGAGTCTGGTTCATGAATTGTATGACACCAGACATAAACCGGTTCTCAGTACAACCTACGCCGTGCTGTTTGACTGTTAGTGCAAGTTCGCTGAAGCTTCATTTGCTGAGAATGAGCAGCTTTCATTGTGTGGTCAGAAATAGGTTGCAGTAATATAGTGATTGTGGCGCGTAAGTGACTGTCTCGTTTTATTGTTGCACTGTTGAATAAATAAGTACACCGAACTGTGGTGACCTACGTATTCTGCTACTGTTGCTTAACAGAACTCAGCCTCGGACTTGAGCAAAAGCTGCTCGAGATTCGCGATACGTGTATCAAAGCGACACATCTGGCGCCTCAGTCCGCAACCTGTCTGCGCTCTAGAAAATCACAATGTTTACTCAGATTCACAAATATGGTGGGTTATTTAAAACGTGTCGAACTTTGATGTATTACACATAAAAGTACGGAGTGAAGGAGGAAAACAGCACTTTCCTACGGATGTTTGTGAGAATGATCATACCCAAAATAAAAGCTCAGGGTTTTCCCGCTCAACATGGCGTGCTCCCATATCTTCCTCGGAAAATTCTGCAGCTCCAGCTAGCCAAACGTAGAACCGACAAATGGGTCGACCTACATATTATAAGGACGGATGAATATTAAGGAATTCGCATTCACGTTTCACAATACAATTTCGATGGCTACCTGCCAGTTCAGCTAGGGAATCTAGTAAGTGGAAAGAATCACTAACCTGGTCTTTGACAAAATGCATTACTGTTAAATACGGTACCCTTCTAATCAGCTAACGTCCCATTTAAACATGATCAGTACGGGACCAAATAGTCAACTGCGTTACGTAATACTCACACTACGAAGAAGCAGACGCATTAACAACAGCTGCAACTTTAAAGGATAATTTGCTAAAACAAGGCATCACTGAAGCCACAGCTTTTCAATAAAAGCGCTGCTTAGCATGGGAACAATTGTGAGTTGTTTGTTAATAAACATTCTGTGCTGTATTACTCAGCCTACAATTGCACATGCTATAAACGTAGTAAGGCAGCCTAAATCCAGGCCGTCTGTCATGTTAGTTCCGTGTCGCGTTTAATCCATACTATTGTAGAACAACAACGTCTCAAACGTGGCTTCTAATTTTCTGCTCTTAACGTGAATTGTATTAAGTCTTGCTTCTACACGTTGTATAACACTATCCCTTGTCGATGATGGAAATACTACATATTTCTGAACTACTTACACTAGTAATACTGTTTCCTATTACGAAAAAGCGTAAATCTTACTCTACCCTGAAGTTGTGCAAACATCCCTGTTACAAATAGTATTGCGCATACTTTGTCTATTCTTGTTACCTGTGGACGTTAATTCACAAATACACAGTTTTTCCTATGATTTCTCATTTATCTGTCAATGGTCTTAAGTGAACAGATACTACGTCCACTTCTTTTACACGATCCATTAAGTCTTCTTCTGATGCCGGAATATGTGAACAACAACTAACATGTTAAACAATTTCGGTACAATGTGAGGTTGAAATATGATCAGCAATTTTGTTGAATCGACGCATAATTGCATTCCTAACTGATGGACCTCAACATAATAAATCAACTGCTTTGCTGCAATCACAACACCTTTTCAAATGTGATAATCAAACCAGGAAAATCTGTGGTGAATTTGACTTTATTTTGAACCAGCGCAGATAAGTTTTACGACAAGGAATTCGGAAGATATTGTTCACCGTTCAGTTGGTTGGGAGTACTTTTCGATATTTCATCCTGCAGACGAAACTTCTCCTAATGGTGCATCATATTTGTTAATTGTTACAAATACTCTCTTGGGACTGTTTGCTTATAATATTTTGCCTTTCGGGTGAAGTTTTTTCGCGATGTTTGAAAACATAAAATAGATACAGGTAACGCTAATCCTAAAAGTATTTACCACGAAGATATTATTGTACATAATACAACCACATGTACTCACTAGCATAAGTTGCTTGATTTGCCTGAGGAACATTGGTTTATTAATACTGACGTCATTTTTGAATAACAGAATGTTCTCATTAAGGATAGTTGGTTGACTAAATCCGGTTTCTAACTGATCCGGAAAAGTTTTATATTTCCGTATAGTGCGTGAACTTCAAACACTTTCCATGTGTTGCTTCATTTACGGGCAAATTCTTGTAATAAGAATGTGTGGATTGAAGTTCGTGAGACTGTGTTGCGTCGTTTGTTAAACTCTCTCTTCATTAGTGCTCACGTATGACGATTTTATCTTAAGATTGCATCTGCTTTTATTATGAATGCTTCTCCAGTAGATATGGGTGTTGTATTGGAACGAGATGAATGCCCACTTTTGTGCATTTAGAGATTTGTTGGTCCAGTAAAGTATAACTATGCACAAATCTAAAGAGAATCGTCCGATATTTTTCAGGTTCACATTTCTCAATCAAATGTGACAACGAGCCATTGAAAGTTATTGTGTGCAAGCTTTTCGTCAACACCCGCTATCATGAAACAGCTCACATACAAATCTCTGTTTTCAGCAATCTGTCTCCATATGTGCTCATTTGTTTGCTCGTGTCAAACGCAGCACCTTGTTCGTTTCGCAAGGCAATTTTCTGATTGGCCACATGAGCACCATCGTGTGTGATTGAATATCATTGTGATTAAAGCGGTTCGAAGCCACAAGTGTTGCTCATTTGGCCGACTTTAATTATTCTCCTAACAAGGGAGATGCTTTACAGATATTCTAGTGAGTGTCAATGAATTGGTCTAAAATGGTGAGATTCGCGGCCGACTTCCACAGTCGAGACTACCAGCGTCTAATTTTATGGCACTGTTGTCTGCGCTCAAAAACCGTCATTGGAAGTGCAAAAATCCTCAGGCCTGACTGTATGCCCGTTCTCAAACTTGAGGTCCATAACTTCTACTGACCGATTTTCTCACTGGTCCTAGTTATTGTTTCCTTCTTCTTCATCATCATAAACAGCAATACGTCAGTGGTTCTCACTAATGTTTAATTGCCACATAACCACGAAGGAAAAAAGGCGAACCCTACACGGGAAGAGAGAAAACTGGAGGGGAGGAGTAGGGATCTAACCACTAAAAATAGCTACTTCTATATTCAACCATTAACGGTCAAGTTGTCTACACTTTGCAAACAAACAACCAAACTGTGGATGAAAGTCAGACATCATCAGCAAGACACTTTTCTTACGGCTTTCACTGTCCCGCGCCATGAAATGCACTCACTTCACAAAAAAACCGAACAAACAACAATAACATTCACGCCACTGAGATCGATTAACCGCCATCTCACCAGTACCGACAACATGAAAACATTGTCGCTTAGATGAAGACTTTAGTGAAAATTTATGTGTAAGAAATCGGCGCAGTCGCTTTGTTGTTATAGGATACGAAGATCTAACAATGGTCCAGAGCTTTCCATACTGTAGATTCATTTCACTGGATTTGTTTGTGTGGCTCAATTAGTTGATGCACCAATGCCCGAAAGTTAATTATCAGGAATCGATAGCAGTTCCGTGACCCTGTAAGTGTCTGAGTGTCGTCTGAGGAAGCGGAAGATGGGACGACTACCAAATCGTCAAAATATACACGGGAAGAAAATGCCTTGAAAATCTGTTCATGAAATCACTTTTAAACTGAACAGCATAAAAATGGAATTAAAATAATATGTTCAGTCTGTGATTTTTGTCATTCTGACATCTTTCTTCCTACAAATGTGTGATGTTCGGCAAGGATCTTTGGTTTCAATGAAGATTTCAGGTAACATCATCTATGTGTGACAGCAGATATCTGTCCGGCACAGATACATAGTCCGTTTGGCGGTTATCATCACGCGATATTGCCTCGTCCATTTCTCAAACACTATACTTATCTACAGTTAATGGGTCAGGTGATTCACATCTGTGGCATGTACTACAATTTCCCCTAGCTTATTGCATTTGCGACAGTTAGGATATCATTATAGTACCACTGGTTTGAAAACTTGTGAGTGAGTTTGCGCTTGA
This sequence comes from Paragonimus heterotremus, assembly GCA_013368495.1. Lineage (NCBI taxonomy): Eukaryota > Metazoa > Platyhelminthes > Trematoda > Plagiorchiida > Troglotrematidae > Paragonimus > Paragonimus heterotremus. The sequence continues at coordinate 95,588 of LUCH01002080.1, forward strand.
TCACTGTATCACTGAAGTTCTGCTTTGGAAATTTATTGTTGTCTTCTTGTCGGCTATTGGGTAAATCCTGGGCTGCATGCTACACCATGAGCTAAGGATTAGTTGGTTTCTTTACTGCTAACAACATGAACCAAACGGCAATTCGTGGAATCTCGTAATATGTTAACCTTAATAAGTAATCGGTATCGACGGTGGCATTGGAATGACACCAGCTGTGAAATGGCAAGATGTAAGAAAACACTGGCCGAAAGAAATTGGACCAAAAGCTGTTCGTCCTACCTTGGAAAATCTGTAAGCTGATCAACTACGATTAGTGTTACTGTGTGCGATACAACACGTTATTCTGTAGACACCTACTTGAAAGGTGTAATACATCGCAACTTCACCAGCCAACTTCCTGATCCACTCTCGGGTAGCCGAATTCCCACGTGTACTCACAATTTGTCCACGTGTGTTTCAGTAGTCCATGCTGAGATGGCTGTCGAACAGTGGCGTATTCCACATTTCACTTTCATTCAAATGTTCCTCACAGTTGTGGCCAGTGGAGTGCAAGTTATCTCCAGGTGACAATTGGAAGATAATTTTTAGCCTGTTGAGTCCGGAGGGTTTTTGGAAGGACTCAAATTGGAATAACTAATCTCTAAACGGATGATTCAACGATCTCTGAAAATCTTATTCATCACGAGATTTAGAAAGCGTCACAACTCGAATCAGAACATGTAATAATCCAGAATAGTTCACTCTATTCTCAGCAAAATAGCGCAACACTGAGGACGTTGTTTTGAGTCCCTTATCATTAACGGTTAAGTTATTACAATCTTGCTTTAAAAGTGACGTCACCGCGTTATAGTTCTCTCCCACTTTCCGCCATATTGTGTAATGGACGACTTTGAGGCATGCTTGCAATATTACACGGTCAAATAACCAAGATGAAATAACTGTGCATATCGCAATTTGTAGAATTGCCAAACGCGTCAAGCGACGAGTTATCACATGTTAGACTACGGACAAAAATCATTCCTCATTCAACTCCTTCGTAGTTCGCTCAAATCCTCTGAGCGAATTGTACTTTCGGAATAACTATACGACAATAATCTAGATAAACGAGGCCATTGCTTAAACGTTGGTGATTGTATACATTAATCCTTCTCTTGTCCAAACCTTAGAGTTTCTACAGTGGTGTTCGATAATATATCACTATCGTACGCGGTAATTCGTACAGTCAAATGCAGTTCGTGTATGCTCCCCGATTGTGGTATGTGGGGATATCCACCGCCATTAGGTTGTAGGAAGGGGGTAGTCGGTTCATCCGATGATCTTGATATTAGCTAGGTTACTTGTGTTTTCAAATAGATAGTAAACAATTCCAAAGAACAGTTGAATGTTTCAGAGGAAGAACGACAGCGTCCATGTTTAGTTCGTTGAAATGTGGAGTTTGTGCTCATTCAAGCTATTGAATATCTGGTCAAACCTGTATCATACCTTATCTCCGGATATTGTTGTTTAGTCTTTTTGTTTACATTTGACTGGTGATTAAATATAACTGGGTATATGCCCAAACTGTCCGAATTCCTATCATCAGTTGTTTCGGAACAAGACAAAAAGTTACAGCTAGCAGACGATCCGTGAATTAAATGTCATTTCAAGAATGTCAATGTAAGTTTAATTGGAAGTAAGACCATTCAGTGAATGCAACCTGTGATTGCACTCAGAACTTGTAGACACATCTCATCAAAGTATACTCCAATACCCATTTTATCAGATTTCCATGCCAATGCTTACGTGCTCAGCGTGCGTTTTCGCACTGGTTGAACGACGCTCACATTTAACCGTGAATAGCGGTCCTATTAAGTACACGTAACTTATTGTCTTGTTCGTTTAGTGCTTGAGTTATAGTCGACGTATTCTACTTTCTACAGCGTTCATGTGTTCGGTCTTATCGGTCCCATCCGTCTCACCCTGAAGATAGTAAGTAAAACCAGCATATATCCAGGTAGAACGAAAAACAACTCACACCAATCCATGGTACATGTTCTCTAATGTAGAAGTCATCCTGAAACATCACAGCTGCTGGATTCGGCCAATTTCCTGAATATTTCAGCCTCGGTTTTATACCCCAGCTATTGATACGGCAGTTACGGCATGCATCTAAGAAAAAAACATTCTTCCGAATAACTTCAAACTACTACAATGATTTCTGTAGTGAAACAACTTGTTCAATTAGTTCTGACTGGACAAAAGTCGACTTTTGCTGTATGATCGTAGATGGGCAAATATATCCCGTGTTTGATTGATAATTTGATAATATGCCATACAGTCTTTTCCGGTAAACAACACCCCGAATATGGGGGGATATGTTGCGGACTAGTGTAACGTGTTTTCACATGCAGTGAAACGACCAGCCCGTAACTAGCGGCCCTAATGATCCTACTCGTTCAGTGAATTTTAACTACCATCAGTTAGGTCTCTCTGTATGTAATGTGAAGGAAAGCCGTAAGTTGCTCGCATAACCGGGGATTATGACTACCTGTTGTTGAGATTGTTTGAGAAGACTTCAGACACGGTGCTTAGATTTTATTGGCGTCGTATTTTGAGTTGCTGGCCTAGCACAGGAGCGCTTGACTAATCTACTGGATAAAGTTATCTGTCTGAATTCAGATGACCTTTGGACAAAATTTATTCAATTATCAATTTGTGTTGAAGTTCAAACATCCATCCGATAGAAGATGCCTAATGAAAATGATAATACAAGCGTATTTACACACGCGTGGGTATGTAGACTTGGGAGTACATGCTAATAAGTAGAATAAAAATACGTATTCTCATATAGATTGAATATCACTCACAATTGATCGCAGCTGTCGCATTCCCATAGACTTTCCAGTCAGCCCCTTTCGAAAAGAAGCACTAGACTCGAGTTTCGCTCTCATTAGAGCTCATCGATAGTGCATATCCTTGCTATTGCTCGCACTAGAACCACGGCCACGCTGTTCATGAAGCAACCGTGTTTACCACTGCGTCATTGACCTCACGTTAGGCACGACCGAATTATCATATGTGAACACTCAACCAAAAATAGGTATGATTACAGACCACGGAATTTGTCCCGTTGTTTCTTTGAGCTTGAGATTACCTACCTGCTATGCCAAGAAAAACACCTACCCAAATCTGTTACTGTCAACTGCAAATTACGATCTGTAGCAGGCTGTCTGTTTTGTCGAATATCACTCACTGATATATTAACACGTAAAACAGAGGTTGACACATACGTCACTCTCTAACACATGATAACGATTGTCCTCCAGTGATATCCAAGGAGGTTCCGGTTAGCCTGTTATGTATATATTACCCGCTTTTGGGAACAGTTGTGAATTGCTCACAATTGGATCATCGGTTCTACTAGCTTATATGAAAGACACCTATAGGTGCTACAGTCTGCGGAATATGGAATAAGACAAAATTCTATTGCATATGGTTGTCGTGATGTTCGTGTCAAGAAGAACTAGTACTTAATAGAAACATGCCAGCGATCAGTGGCAGAACACACAAACTGCTAGGTGTGTGAAACGTCAGACAGATAAAATGTTGTTATGCATAACTGTTAATTGGGAGAACGCATTCAGTAATTATAACAAATACCCCAAGGGTCTGATTGTATGTGATCAGAGTAGGTCATGACAAGTGGGGCAAGCGAGGGAGCTCAGACGCAACTTAAATGCATGGAACAGTACTGGGGAATAGTTTTAATTTGTCCTTTAAACGAGTGTTCGAGAAGTTAGATTTTAGTTGAGTTTTTCCTTTACAGTTATTGCCAGAACAATGGTTCACATATACCAGCGTTACCAAATTATTTAAGTTTTTGTTGCCTGGCATTTTTCGTATTGTTAATAAGTACTACAGTAGGTTTGTTAATTCAGAACAGAGTCACGTATAAGTGATCGACAATTTCGCCAGATTCGAACCGGCAACAGAAACAGTATGACCAGACTCGACGAGTACACTAGTTGATAAGCTGCAGTTCGCTGGTCCGACAACAAAAATGAGAATACATTTTGAATGTTTGGCAGGTACACAGTACGAATAATGTATCGTGCATAACGCTGATCATAAGATAAAAACAGCCTTTTTGTGTTAACCCAGAGGACTAGTGAGGCCGTGTTAAAAAAGATGTATCATAAACCTTTCAGACAGTCTTAGGTGATTGAATTTGAACACTTAACTGGGAGAATTACATTTGGTCGATCGTTTAAATGGAGCAACACACGATGCAATCGTTCCAGAACATCGAGTGAGAACTGACTTTACCAGATACAACAGTCTGGAGTGTTTGTGTGGAAACCGACAAGCGCTAGTGATGGGTGACCGTTAATCCCTAAGAACGACAGAAAACGGCAGTACCCAGTCAAGCGTACTGTAGAGAAAAGGCGTCCAATAAAGCACAATCTCTATTGTCCAACACGCTAGTTACCATGCCACACGCGCGCCCGCGTTTTTGAGTCACAATTCCAGTCCTCGGTTTCCACCCCCACGTCGTGTGCACTTCTACCCGGTTTAGGTGTGTGATCGTCGTCTTCTATCGGGGGGAGGGAGTTCTGCCTTCCAGTCTTCGTCCGTTGATCCAATTTCGTTGAGCGATGGCTTGTCCGGTCGCTTGTGTCGCCCACCATCTATCCAATTTGGGCTTTGACCGTATTCCATGACCGTATCGAAATATTCCTCCGCGTACTGAGATGATCACGATGGTCAATTTTTCCACCTAATTGCCCTCCAATTCACAATCTCGTGACGTAATTATGTAGCTAATCGCTTTTGATTTTGATCGCTTGACAACCATGATGATATAAAATGTT